>JAQIXW010000250.1:0-37353 GCA_034700685.1 Willowsia buskii
TACCTACTTACGGGTCTCTTGAATAAGCAATTTTCAAAGTGAAAGGAAGGAGAGTAGTTAGCAAACAAGTAGCTGTCTAACATAAATGAATAAAGAAAGAAGAGCAGAGAAGACAAAGTGGGAAACGTAGCTAGTATTCTAATGACTGGTTGACTAGAGCGGGTAAAAATGAGCTGTTAAAAGGCAAGACAATGAGTGTAGGGGAGGAAAGAAAATCAAAAAGAGAGAGAAAGAGAGTGAGAAGGGATTAGAAACAAAATGAGAGAATGGGAAAAAAGGACATTGTATGAATAAGGAAAAAGGAGACTATAATTGAATTTTAATTGCTTGTTTCAGGAACGCAACATGGGAGACATGTAGAACTGCTTACGAGGACTTTGTCAAGCAATTTGAAAGGTAATTTTGAGTGTTTTGCACCACACATATAGAAGATACATTTATGCAATATATGCGAGAGCTTTTCTTGTCGTTCTTCTCTCATCATTTTCATTTATCGTTATTATTGTCAAGTTTTTGGAGAAAATGAAAACAGAATGAATGAATTTAAGTATGTACACGTTTTATTCTCATAGTCATTCTTTTGATATTATCATCGTTTTTATATTCATAATGCAGAATATACGTGATCGTATAAAATTTAACACAGGCTTTATGATGCCATTTTTGGTACAGATTTTAAAAGAGATGAGGAGAAAATCCTTCGCAGAGTTGTTATCCGTAGCCAATATGATAACATGAAAAAGAAGAGTGGAGAGCAGTAGCTTTATTCTACAGACAAAGATGGGATGATCATGACGGTATCTTGATTGGCTCTTGATGCACATTTCGGAATTTTATGCATACTCTTCTCCTTCAAGTTTCAGTATTTTCTTCGTCTTTTATGGATGAATCGGTCCCAGTTTTAATTAATCGAAGCTATCAAAGCACCACTTTACGCTATTATAAAATGATTATGAAATATAAACCTGAGACACAATTACAACCTTTCCTCTTGCTGTTCTCAGCATTTTGTTCACATACGGAATTTTATATCCATATTAACATTCATTTAATTTACAAACTATACAAATACGCATCTACACATTTTTATCGATAGAATAATATTTCCATGTGACTGTTGCGTATAGGCCAATTCACCCATAGCTATTTTTTTTAGATACCTACATAAAGTTCATATTCTACATTATTCTTGACTTCTGTATGAAAGTATGATTTATTTCACAGCTTTAAATGAAATAGGAAATCACAGACTTTTCTTCTCTACTCACGATGTCCTTTTCTGAGAGTAGAATAGCTACAGAATTATTAAACAAAAAACCTTGCACCGTGGCCACACAACAAAAGTTCATTGACCAGCGATGACGATGACAATGTAAAATGTTATAGAGTAATGTTATATGTACGTGGATATGCAATGATTGCAGTAGCTCAAGCTGTCCATGTGATACACGAGAAGAAAAGGATTTGCAAAATATCTATATTGACAAAATTACTTATCTTTCCCGCTAAATTGAAATTTCACCTGCTCCAGAGCTGATTGAACGAGTTGTGTAGAATGAAGCAATATTTTGTTCTGTTGTTCAGTCAAGAATAACATTTATATTGTACATTGAAACAAAACCGAATTTAGTGAATTCAATTTTTGTAAGGGATTTTTACAAAGAATGCAATTTTTGTTGATTCAGAAAACGAGTTATGATGAGACAAGACTGAGAACCTAGAGAAAAACGAAAATAGTATCTCTCAATATTGTTCTCTGTATGCACGATACCTAAACATAAGCACATCTAAACACATGAATCTAGAAAAAGATTGAAGATTTGAATGATGTTATGCCTCTATGTGAATGTACGTATATGAAGCTACAAATCTTTGTTTTGAAAGATTCTCAAAAATGTTCTGTCTGTTTGTCGCTTAAATTTGTTTGGAGATAAAATTGCCAGGGAAGGGTTATATGAAGACGAAAAATATATTAAAAAGAAATATGATGATATGTTTTGATGGTGTGTGTTCTTTGAAGAAAAAATTGCGTGTGTGGCAGGATCTCCGTATGCGATTGTGTACGGATCGGTGATCTCACCTCAACCACTACTACCCACAGCGAATTGTCTGTTGGATAGTTGCATTGCATCACCTTCCACCACCACCAATTGTACATACATACATTTTCGACTGAGATTGTGTGGGCTCGAGAAAGATTTTTTTCTCGAGAAATAAGGGAGTTAACTGTCGGAGTGGAGGAGACCATAAAACGAGATTTGTTTTTTGCTCCGGCTCATGAAACGGGACGAAAACGAGAAAGAGTTGGAATTGTTTCTAAATTCACAGGATCCGTCATTGAAACAACCCAAGGGTTAACAGTGCGTATTATGTATGTTTGTATGAAAAAATCATATCCAGAGTCATATCCAAATCTAACAAGTTTGCCAGAAGTGCAGATTTACGGCAGCTTAACGTTATCCATCCATATCATGTACATACCTCAAGTAAGTGGCTATCATGTAGTATTCATGTGAAAGTGTAACCTAGTTGTTAGCGGAGGCAGATTGGGACAGAAAAAAGAAACAACGAAAACAAGAATGAAAGAGAAAAAAGGAAGGAAGGAAGTGGGGTGGGGGTGATCATCACAAAGCTATTGAGTTAGTGAGCATACACAACACACACTCACTGTGTGACTGAGTAATAGCACACCATCATCTCACCAGGGCAGAAAGCCCTGTTTTCTGATTTTGATACTGAATGTTGCCAACAGTTCTAAAATAGCTAGTTACACAATGCAGCAGGATCTCGACGAGAATCACAAAGAGAAAAACATATTATCTATGAACGAAACTCACCCATATTTTGTACCCCTGCTTCTCGTCCCATTTCTTTCGCAGTTTGCGCTGTTACTCCCGCTGTCCTAGAATATAATGGAAGCCGGCAAAACAAAATAAGCCAGTCAAGTTATCATCATAAACTAAATATTATATTATGCTTTTTGAGTATCCCAGTCAGTAGTTGTTGGTATTACTATTATTCTATCATCAATCCTGGTAATAATCTGACTCTATCAAATTCAAATCAAAGAAACAGTCTTTTTGCTTGAAAGGCTGAATTGAAATTCAATATATTCTCGCATGCACACTTCTATTTTTCATGCGTTTCTTATATAAAAATTCTTTCATCTTCTATCATCATCGCCGTCATTCCAAGGTTGGCCAATGTTACAATAATATTTGTTTCATTGTTATTGCTCTGCCGTTTTCAAAACTGCTACTATGAACATTGCTATTATTTATTTAAACCTTTTGCTGAAAGCGAAAATAAAAGTTGTATGCTAGTTGTTTGATTGCCACCATCGCACCAAAGTGCTGTGGAATTATACTCCCATCACCCCTTTTTTTAAACGGAATCACAAATAATGAAAACTGACTTTATACATAGGTACATATGAACATAAAAATGGGTTTTAAAAAACATTTTTATAATCTCCGTTTATTTTTATTTTCTATTCCTCACGGTGCCTTTCCACGGCTTGTTTGTGAGCGAGTAAATCGTATTTGTAAGATTGCGTAGCAAATGCTTTTCGATGATGATTCTAGTGATGGGGTACGAGGAAACCATTCCCTCGTATAGAAAACCGTACAATTTTAGAATAATACTAAACTAAACGTATACCAGTAGCT
Organism: Willowsia buskii; assembly: GCA_034700685.1. Lineage (NCBI taxonomy): Eukaryota > Metazoa > Arthropoda > Collembola > Entomobryomorpha > Entomobryidae > Willowsia > Willowsia buskii. The sequence continues at coordinate 3,669 of JAQIXW010000250.1, forward strand.
TGTGAGTTGGCCATAGGCAACAGTTTATCTACTGGTCCTCTGTCCGCATGTCCTTTCAAACTCACTTGGGATGAATCATTCATACTTTTATTAACTTATAGGTTTTGTTCATTGACATATGCACGCCCGATTTTGGTATCACAGATCATCTCAGCGCTGGCTCGTATAAACTCTTTTTTTTCACACTGTATATCATATTATTAGTTTAGATCTCAACTTTATTCTAAAGCATTTTCATAGTGATTTGAGCTATCAAATAATTTATTGAGTAAAACCATATTATTTGCACAATTTTAATTAGTTTGATGAAAAATTCTAGTATGTATATTCTCCTTGCAGTGTACTAATTTCAACTATGTGGATGTAAATGTCAATAAAAAGAAGAAAGAAAGAAAATACAAACCCGTAAAGATCTACCTATGCATGCAGTTGAACCACGGCTTTATTATATTTTTATGGCATTATTTATGTGAGTATATCACTTCCAAAATGCTACTAAAAGATAAAATCTCTAGTGTGATATGCAGTGAGACGGTTTGTCATTGAATTGAGGTATCCATGATCCACAGCACTTTGAATCCAGACGAAAGATGCAACATTATGAAATGCTTTATATGAAAATAATATAAAAATCAATTTCAAGTTGAGCACATTTTATCATTGTTTCATACAAAAAAGTGATGATCTGTTCGAGTTGCAATATTGGAAACATTGTAATATAGGTACTTATATACTTACTTTATGCTATGATTGTCATCTTCAAGATATCCTTTCACATTTTTTAACTGCCAACTCATCACTGCTAACTAAGTGAGCTTTTTCACAATCCTTAAAATTTAGAAACATCAGCGAATCTCTCATTGATAAAAATTTCTAAGTGGACGATTCTATAACTTTTTCTCGAGTCTTTTTTCGTAAATTAGGCTTGAAATGCTAAATAACGAATATATATATACGAAGATGCAATATGAAAAAACCAACGCTATCACCTCTGCACACATCATCATTTCACCATTATCATGGTTGATGCTCGTAATAACACATATATCCTGTGTTGTTTTTATCTCTGAAGAGGGAGAGAGAAATACAGTTTGTTTGTAACTGATATCCAAGGTATTTCAAAGGATTTTCGGGACGAGCATTAAGATAGAAACAATAAAATGCTGGTGTTGTTTTTTTCTCCTCTTTTCATACTGGTTCTCTATCATCGTGTATCTAGAGGAAAAAAATACTTTCATGTATTGTCCTATCAACTGAAATCAGTCCACTTGCTCACGAACAGCTTTATTAACTTGAGTTTATCTTAATCTTCAGTCAGCAATTTGTACTAGTGGGGAACTCACCACCGCGGTTCTACATAATATTCCAAAAAGAAGGATGCTTGAGGTAAAAAATATATGAAAGAATGAAATATAAATACCATCAAATGGATTCTACACGTTGATATAAAAATATTGAGCATGCATCATTATTAACCAAGTGGTGCATCTATGTTCAGTTGTTGTTTTGTAAAATGGCTCGTTTCAAGCTCAAAGAAATGATTCACTTTCCATCCACTCATTGTAAAATTTACAAGTTTTTAACTTAAAAACTACGGAACTGATGTTGTTACTGGTTCTCAAGATAAAGTGTTTGTAAAATGTTTGTAATTCTGAAAACGGCAGAAAAAATGGGGAAAAGATGGTCATGAATTTATCTTACCTAATTAACGCTAAAAAACTAACGGAACATAGTTCAGCGAATAATATGAACTGATAATTAATTACGCTTCCATTAATTTGTTATACATGAAACATGATTCAAAGAACACGAGTTAAAGGATGTTTAATATGGGGAAGATGATGATGCGATCACGTTTGCTGTATTTGATATCTTCATTGATTGGAAGTTGAGATACATGTCTGTATGTGCATGTTTAAGTGCATGATAAAATATGCACGAGCGTTTGGATCTTTCGATTCAGCAATAATGAGTAGGTAAACCTCGTCAGGGAGTGAGAAAGTTGCATATTATTAAATGTTGAATGAGATGGATTTAAATGCACTTTGAATTTACAGACTCACTTACACTTATATGTTTTACGTGAATGAATAGAGTTTCTTTTTTTAGTGTAGGTAAATACAACGAAAAGGTAGAAATGGTATATCTGCTTAGTTTTAAGGTATTTACTAATTTGCAGCAAGAAGAATTCATAATCCTCTTTCAAGTTGATTGACTTTTGTCAGGAAACGCGCTTAGTTTCGTGTTAAGTATCCTAAAAGCTGTTACTTCATTCATGCGTTTTATTTTAATATTTTCAGGAAATGGCTTCTTGTAATCATACATATAGATAAGTAATTTACGCATATAAAATTGAAAGCACTTCTTATCACACAATGTTTTAAATTTATTAACGTCGATGTTGGAAAACAACCATAAATTGCCATGTGTATTGAGGACTGTTTTGAAGAAATTAGAAAGCTGCTCAATGCATATATTGTGTAAATCTTACATATAAAAGAAATTAAACATCGATTTTGATAGAATTATAATGTGGTTATTTGATTTTATTTTGTGTATGGGAACAGCCGCTACCATGAGGACTGCAACAGCGACTCAAGATCAGAGAAATCGTCTCACGTGAATGAAGCAGGAAGTGGGGAGGCTCTAATTCGAAATGGTTCGTATCTTCTTTTCGTTTATGTATTCTTTTCTAGAATAGCTTTACCAAGTTCTCTTTATACTTTATTGTTCTCTGATCAAATGAATTGGAAAGAAGGTGGTTCACCTAACCATACATGATTGAAAACTGTAATTTGCAGGGTTTTTCAATGACATAAACTCTTTTGTAAAATTATTGGCATTTTCAAAATGGTAAAAATTCTAATGACCCTTTACTTTGAATGAAATTCTATAGGTAATCTAGATGGAGCAAGCCCGGTGCTAAATCTCTCAAAGAACACAACTGACGCTGTTTCGGATAGTGATGAAGCTGCTGCTGATGACCCCGAAGACTATGACAGTGAGAATGAACACAACTCTGCAGCAGGAAAATACCCTGTTGGTAAGTACATTGCCCTTGTGAATTGTTGCATTTAAATTCATATGAATTCACATAACTGTAATGAATTCGGAATTTAGGAATGTTTGACGTATCGATGAGTGAACGGTCGCGGAAAGCGTCCTCCCAGATCTCAAATGAACGAAAGTCACCGTCAGAGGGCAGTGTGCCGAGAACAATAAGTGAGGGTCATCACCAGCACTCCTCCATTCCTCCCCACCAAACTCATCAGTTTGAAGAAGTGACGGCTGCAGAAGCAGCAATTTCGTCAACGGAGACTCTTCTAAGAAATATCCAAGGTCTGTTGCAGGTTGCTGCAGATAATGCCAAACAACAAGAACGTCGAATCAACTTGGAGAGAGGTAAGCAAATATTTGGAATCGTTATATGAATTATGCAACTTACTTTGATTGGATGTGCTTTACATCAATCCATTTTGATTTTTGACGACTTTACTGACAAAACCAAAAATGCCATAGCCTAATATATTGTTTTCGTAAGTCTATTGATTTGTTCATTTTTACTTATGATGTTGACAAAACATATTATATGATCATGATTTCGTCTGAGCCAACCAAAGCCTTCAAATACGGAAAAGTCATTAATTCAAACAAAATGTCTAGTCGTAGCTGCACAAAGATATATTATGTTTGTCCATAAAAAGTGTATTAGTATTTTCAGTGGAAGGCTGTGAATAATTTTGTGTCGGTAATACACGCATTATATACATTGCATGTACCTTTTGTTTGTCCGGAACAATGTACAACGTAGAAAGCATTCATAACTTACATAATTAATGCAAGTTTCAAAGAAATCCATTCTTTTCATTGAAAAACCATGAGTAAACTAACGAACGAGGATTGCTGTTTGCAACTCGAACTGGATTGTAGCAAAGGAAACGAAGGTGAAAGCAAAGGAAGCTCCAAAAAACCGAAATACTTATCAGCATTTTTAAGCTACAAAGAAATTTCTAATCCTTTTCTTTCATACTGATTTAATAGCATAAATGAATCATATTCGAAACAGTGTGTAGTTGCTATGTACATGAATACAAGTACATATCAACGCTGGCAGAACCGCAACATAGTCTCAAAGAAAGAAGGAGCACAAACGCGTATAAAATGCAAAAAGTAACCATTTGTTTCAATTAAAAATGAATTACGGATGTGAGTAAATGCAGACAGTTTGCTCATAGCAAATATAAACGAAGAAATGAGATACATCAATACACCCACATGCTTTACAGATAGTTGCTGCTTTCGGTGTTCGGATGTTTACACCTTACTACCTACATGCATGTATAAAATGTGAATTTTCGGCACATGGAAAATGCAAATATGTATCACTAGTCATTTTTACATCACATTTTTGTGGTGAGTACATTGTATATTCCCAAAATATTGTTGAATGCGTACAGTTCTGGAAGATGAGTGGGATAGATTTTCTCTTGTAAGAAGTATGCAGTATTATTATTACTACTCTTATTATTATTGTTATGGATATTTCATGGAATTTTTACGGTATAACCATTTCCTGGCTTCATTCAGCTTTTGTGTTACGGTTACCACCACCGTGGCCGCCGCCACCACCATCACCACAGCATATAAAACGACGACAACGACGTTTGGCATTTTACTTCCCTTTCTCATGGATAATATCACAAAACCCATTGTCTCCCGGTTGTACAATACAAAAGAGTAGTATCGCTCATGTATCACTTACTGTGAAATCCATCCAATAATATCAGCTAATCCTTTTTTGAGAACTAATATAATGTGCTATTGGAAAAACCAGAAGAGTTCTCAGTACTTTTCTCTCTTTCACTCACTCTCTTTAGCATTTTTTCCCGTTCCACTTTTCGATATTTTCTTTTTCTTTCGTCTCGTCAAAACCAATGCATTCATTATATTATTCACTTGCCCATTCATTTCACCCTTTTCGTGTGCATCCATCCATCCATCTCCTCCATTAGTATTCATAGACTGGTAAATTAATGGCTATGCCACTCACAGTCAAAAACAGAATGACATCAAAGCCAAAGCGTCTTTGTCCTGTACCGAAAAAAGTCATTCACTCCGCCAGCAGTCAATTATTCTTCTTCAACTCCTTCTGGTATCGTTTTCATTTTTTTTTTTTTACATTTTATGCATATGCATGTTCTCAAAGTATCTAGCAAGATCGTCTGAAGTGAGTGAATGTTGTATCCATAATCGGAGGAGTATACTTACATACATACCTCGTATATGAAATGAATAGTTTTATCGTTCAAATTCAGCATCGTGACGATATACCCATCAGGACTGTTTGTGCATGCATGTTTTTCTACTTTGCTTTGACAATATTGTGGTTTTCCTTGATCCGTTCCACTTCATTTTATCAACAAGGGCTTTACCATGCTTTTCACAGTGCTGCTCATTTCTTCTTAATTCTCACTCTATTTTCACTCATTTTTCATGGGATATCAAAGCATGGACAAATTTTTTCCTTCATCGAACAAAATTTACTTGAATGACGACACGATGATCATGATGATATTTAGTATATGAATGTCAATGAATGATAAAGTATCTTTTTCCTTACTTTTCAGCTGAACTGAAAATGGATCTGATGAGAGAACGAGAAATGAGAGAACAGCTGGAGAAACAACTAGTTGAAGAGCGGAACCTCCGATGTACGCATTATATAAAACTACATATATTAAAAATGTCTTCTGTCAGCAGTATGCTATATTGCTGGCTAGTCATTTAATGTGGTTCGTTACCAGCAATAAATTAATTGGAATTCTATGTTGTTGTTGTTATTTCACTTCATTAGCTTACTACGAGAAAAGATGGAAGAAAGAGCGCCGTTTCCGGAAAAAGCTGGAGGATCAAGGAGATGATGGCTCTCCACAACCTGTAATGAATGCTCAGGATACTGCCGAGTCACAGCATCATCAGCAGCACGGGATGCATCAGCAAGAGTCCCCGCAACACACTCAACAACCTAACTTTCCTCAGCAACAACATCAACCTGCTCAGGGACAACATGCTGGTCAATCCCAACTTCATCACTCAGTCTCTGCGTTGACCAGAGGTGATCCTCAGTCCCAGTCTCAACAGCTCGGTTCCGGAGATAAGTCTAGTGTAGAAAATGGCAAGGCTCAACGGGGTGAGCCCTGCACTAACGGTGGCAGTGTGAAAGGGGATTCGTCGGAGAGGTAATCAAAATATCAATCTGATGATGAAGTGCACACATCTCTCCTAAATAAGCTGCAACAAAGTTCCCACTTAAAGAAAAAACGCCAACAAACCAGCGACTACAAACGTGACTGCAAACAGCTCAGATGCTTTATAAATTTTAGTGTTTGCGACTCTCTTCAATCTACTACGTATTATCACGATGACAATGGAAATCAACAACAACAACAAAACATGATTTTAGTCTAGATTTATGTTCTGTCTTTTTTACTCAACTAGTACTTATTTATTGCTTTCAGTCGGTACCATAAACAGATAACAAGGAAAGGTAGAAGAGGAGCATGTGTATGAACCAACTTAACACAATGCACTCTGGTCAAATTAAAATGCCTTTCCGTTCTTTCTTCCTTTCTTATTTCTGATTGTTAGGCAAAGGTGCACTGTGCAATAACCATAGTATTATAGCATGTTAGCCTTTTCAATAGTTGATCGATGTCTGATTGTAAATACAATATTAGTATTACTATGAATTATTGATTATTAATAGCTATAGGAGTAATCATAAGTACATTTAAACGATGATCGGTTCTGAGAAAGGAACACATTCTTTTAGTCGGTGCCAAAAACTTAAAATTATTATTATACGATCATTGACACAATGCTGTACGATTGCGATTCTTATTTCACGACTCTTATGTTTGCTGAAATGAAATATTTTTTCATACCAAGCTGGCATACTACTACAACGATGCATATTTGTTAACAAGATATTGGAATGGTCATGGCAACTGTGTACTAGAAACGACTTTCTCGGCAAAGTTTTGTTTGGTTAACTACGTCTTATGTTTGCTCCATTTACACATCAAGTGACAAGACAAAAAATGTATGAGCTTCACAAGACTGAAGAAGCTTTCCTACTGAAAAGTTAGAAACCTTGTAATCTCTCTGCAAAGCAAGGCATTTGTAATCTATGTATTTACACAAAAGCATTATCATCGACTTCATCCAAAGGGATTATTGGAAAGACGAAACCCAACACCTTTGAGCACGCACATTCCTTCTTTTTCTTTAGCTTTTCCCCTACATTTTCCAATTTATAATGGTTACTCTCGTATAAATCAGCCATGTGTATCCTCTAAAAATTATTTGTTTGTTGTTCTTCTGCAATGACAACTACCCAACAATTATTTTAAGTATGGCAAAATCTCTGTAATAATGACCTAACAATCAAATGCCACCATCTATTTATAACAAGAAAGTCGAAACAGTCGAAACACATATATGTACTTTCAACAGTACTGGAAAGATTGTGGAAAGTTATGCTGTTGGGGAAAGCTGTGACAGACGAGCTCTCAAAGTTATAGAACACATCTTAAAATTTGAAGTCCTCTAGCATAGAAGTGGCGCAGACTGCAAACAAAATAAATCTACAATAAATTGTTGGTCTACTGGATAGGGTAACTCGCACAAACGAATACAAATGGACATTTGGAAAGAACTGGGGGAAACTAAAAAAGGCAAGATGAGAATTACACTTTTCAGACGGATAACAGGCAAAGCGCGATACTTTCCGTTTGTTCCTTTTATTTGGAGTTTACTATTGAAGATCGAGTTCCCCATCTCTGTTTCTACCCTTTAAAAGGTTGCGATGTTTCTTTTCCTGTTCTCTGAGTGCATTCACACAGTTCTAATCGACTCTTGCTTCACGGATATCTTTCGACTTCTCTTTGCCATCTATACAAATAAATGGAAAGTTCATGACGATTGTGATTTGTCAATGATTCTGTTGGCACATATTATGCGCTCGTTGTATGTATGCAGTTTTTACAATTGTATTGTCATATTTCTATTTCAATGATTTTGCAGGCTTGACAAATATACGCAAGAAAATTAAACAAATTGATAATTGATCAAACAATGTTTTACCGTTCTCATTACCAACTTCAAAACTGTACCAGCTGAAACTTATCACGAGCAGGTCTAGATATTAATTACAAAAGTCTAAACTATCGTCTTCGTAAAGTACAGTGATACGCATTGGTCATGGTCGTATACATAAGTACATAAGGTATTTGCTGGTATTTTAGGTGTTTTATGCAAAGTTAGTAATAGCAAAGTTTGATTATGATATAATTATGACAAAATCAAAATGCTTAAGTTTGTATTAGCATTATAATAATATTTATACTGCTACGTAACGTAACATAGATAGGTGTACCATTTCCTACTTTATACATAAGACGTTTCTACTACTCTTTCATACTACCTTAAAGCAGTAATTGTAAAAAGGTCACAAAGCAGTATTACTTTAACATTTTTTAAAATAAAAATTTATTTAAGGAGAACCTCAAATAGTGTAATGGTTCTCAATCTGTATAAGGCAGACCTATTACCGATTGATGAATCTACTATGCTTTTCGCCAAAAATAATAATAAAATGTTTACCAGTTGGCATGCTTTCCGTTCTCCTGCTACAAGTATGTAGCCGATCAATGCTATGGAGAAGTATTTATATAATTGGGAGAACGCACGTAAAAGTAGTTAGCCAGTTGTGCATATAGCATTTCAAAAATACAAATACTAACTTGCATTTAGAAAATTAATTAAGGCATAGGAATGCATCTTTTGTACCATGACGGAAGTTCTTGGCGATATCACTAATGTCAAAAAATGAACAGTTAAGCTTATGAAAGTTAGTAAGATTTCAAATCTGCATCTGCTCGAAGCTCTAACAATAGTAAGAGAATTTCAGTAGAGTTTCCAAGCATAGTAATCTCAAATGAAATACCAAACTTGGAAGCTATTTTACACGTCTCAAATAAATATGAAGTAAAGTTGTCTGAAGGCAGCTTATTTTAGCGAATGCTACTTACTCATGATTTGAATTGCTGTAAATAGTAGGTTTCGTGATACGCAGGATTTAAACAAGAATGAATTAAGACGAATGGCTTTTAAATCTAAATGAGATGTCATTCCGCTGCTGGTCCCTTGCAATTTTTATCGGTATATTAAATCGTTGAGCGGGCGTGAACCATCTTTATTTAGGGTGTAAATAAAATATTTTTACGAAGCATGTATTCGTATGTACAGTTACAACAATGTCATGGAGTTAAATTTTCGTTTACAAGTAATTAACATATATTATTATTATATCTAAACTTATTGAAGTACTAACCATTGTACATAACTACCTACGTAGACACACTATTCAAGATTGTATTAAAACACAAAGTACATAAAATGTATAAAATTTTGGAGCTAAAATATTTTTACTGTTGTTTACTTGAATGTGGTAGTAATAGTTAGTTATAGTTAGTCAGTTAAAATACCACTTTATATAACAACGACATAACATATATATAGAGCTAGTTACTTATTATAAAAATGTAGCATTACATTTACAGCGAACATTTTACAGTGCAGTATTCCCAATGTTGTTGTCTTAATTTATTATTGTTATGTATTAATGTAAATATAAGCAAATATTGCTTTTGTAACTGCTAACTATTATAAATACTAAACTGTACTCATAAGAATTTTAATAAATCAGATTGTATAATATTATTTACAATATTTGATGTTCCATACCCGTAGATGATAATATAATGTTTTACGAACTTGTGTAAATTTAGTAAAGACTATCTTCATCCAAATTTACTCTTAATTTTAATACAACTTATACTTGTCGCCAGCAGCTATACGATTAAATATTATATAGGTATATATTATAGTTATAGGGTGTTGTTGTTACTAGGGATGATTAGTGATTTAGAATTGATAAGTTTGTGTTTATTATCTATACTGAAGGAGATGAGTGCATGCCACTCATGCACACAAGCGTTTCAGCTAATCATAAGCTAGTTGTCCGAACATTACAAAAATAACGACATCAAGTTAAGCAAATCTTTTGTTAAATTAATATTACGTCATACTTATGTAAGGCTAGTTAGTAATAATATTTGTTTATTTAAAAGTATAACGTTACCAATTCATGATACTCAAAATATTCTATTGGAGCAATGAGCGTAAGCAAAGGAGTACGCGATTGCTGTATTACAAAAATCATATTATGTTACCTTGAAGGTTATTATAGCGAGAGAGCATGAAGTTTCCTGGTAAGATGTGTCATAACAGGTTGTCAGATGTCAAATATTAATAATAATCACGTAAATAATCATAAAAATGTACGCATGCACATACTACTTACCACTTATGCCAAGTTCCATTATTTAGTACACGAGCAACCATGGGATATTTTACGTATTACATGTTTTAAATAGGATTACTGATGATGATGAAAATGTGTGCGAGAATTTGTCATAACATCAATGCTTCGAAGTTTGTAATTGTAACGATCGTAATTATAATAATGAATCATTAAATTAGGAATGAAAATTTTAGGATTGATTTCTGGCTATTTATTTATGGTATGTTAAATTTACATGCGTATAAAGTTCATATTGTTTTGTACATGAGTACATGATAAAAATATCAGCTGAATTTGACTGATAAATTTTGCTTTCGCTTGAAATCCAATTTTACGTTTTCCAAACAATTTTCTGTTGTCCCTTGGTATTGTTTACGATGCGTGGTGGTACTATAGTATGTAATTTATTTTGCATGATGCATTTTCTTCATGGAACAAAAAATAAGTTATTATTTATGTCACTATTATACAACAGCATGTACCATGTCTTGTCCTGAGCAGCAGTTTTACGATCAAGCATTTTAAATACATTAAGGTCTATGTGTAACTATATATTTGAGTTATTAGAAAGGTAGTTTAATTAAACATTTGTCGCCAGATACGAATAATGTCGTGGTGTAAAAACGTCTTCTAGCAGAAATGTTGTCTCATAATGCTTGTTTTTTTTTGCGGAATACGACAAATCACAGTACAATGCCGAGTAGCCATTCTTTTTAAAATGTAATTTTAAACAGGATAAAAGATTATTTGCTAATGCTTTAAAATAAAGATAATGATAATATAATGCTGATAACGATAATAATAATAATAATAATAAAAAAAATAAGTTTACCACTACTACTTAAGTTAATGTCGTCGTTTCTCTGTTGACCTAACAAATAAATTGCTTTGACTTGTGCTCGTTTATGTGGAAAGATTCGTTTTGTTAGAAATTGAAATCATGTTGTTTTATTTTACAATGGCATTAATTATTGCATTTATCATGATTGCTCTCATTCAACTCTGCATTCAGTGATCTCGCATGAAAAAAAAAACCATACAACTCTACTTCATATCTCACCGCGGAATACCTTATCTGATTCCCTCTAGCTGGAAGGGGAAAATGTAAAATTGCGTTGATAGATACAAATCCGCAAGCAAAAGACAGTCATGTCATTGGAAGCGGAAGAGGGAGCCAAAAAATGAGTCTGCACAGATAGACGAGGTGCAGACAAACTGGGTATGCAAGCCACTGGGATCGATACTCAAGATGAAACGCATGCGACGGCCGGAGAAAGTTGGCAAAACCATCTCTTTATTCAACGTTCGTGCTTGTATGCATCATCTCTAGGCGCTCTTGTATGCCATGGATTTCGGCTCTATTCCATAGTTTGGATGCTCACATGCATGATCTATAGAGAAGAAAGGAAAGAGAAAGTTGTGAGATAGGACGGAGTAGAAAGGACCTTTCCCCTTTTTGGAGTAGTGGCAGGGAAAGTCTTTTCTGGTGCCTGTTTATGAACAGACCACCAGTGTTATTCTCCATACAAAGTACTACCATGTCCCAGAGAAAAGTCATGGAGGATGATGATAAACATAATGCACACACGCAGTTCAAAAGGAGAGAAATCAAAGAAATGAAGTAATGAGTTTCTCAAAGAGAGGCTGGGAGAAAGTAAGACAAGAGTTTATAGAATGTTTGGAGAGGAATCGATCGAAATTTTATACCCAAATACACTTGATAGAAACACATCACATACAGATACGTGAGTGTATGCATTGTTATAGGCAACTCGACAGAGAATATAATCCGGACAATTTTTTAGCAGGACTAGGAGTGCTGATCATGTTGTAGAAGGCTTGTTATACATAATTTTAGTGATATCTCGCAATCTCGCAATGAGTTGATGTAATGGGTGAACAGATCTCCCTTTCTTACATGCATACTAAGTATACAATAAAGTGGATGGAGCTTGACTCGTGAACGAGGTCCCAAGAAGAGAAAGCTTGATGAGTGTAGAGGAGAAAGTAAGGAGCCTAGAAAGTCAATAAGTTTGGAGGATTGTAGAAATTTACACAGGCAGTATATATTTCTGTTGGTCATCGAGTTTGCACTCACTCGTTCTCTCGTGTCCCCCTTCATTAGACACATCATCACCTCCTCTGTCCAACACTTACAGCACATTTATTTTTCCATTCCAAATTTAATCCGCACCTTAAATCTCATTTGTCTTCTAATTCCTTACTCTCTACCACTTGCATGCTAATTCACCAGTCACGGAGTTTGTTTCAATCATACGAGTAGTTTTTAGTGTATGTACTTGATAGGAATGTGTGTGGCCACTTACCTGGCCTCACCTTAGACCCCACCTGATTACAGGTGTCTGTGTGAAAAGCCAATGTGTGTCCTTACTTTAAATTTTACATGCAGTTGTGTCAGTTTATCCCCATCAATCACAGGAGGATTTTCTAAGTGAAGTTCTTCGGTAGTTTTTTGTCATCGAATGCGGTTTAAATAACTGGTTATTTTGTTAAATGCTATCAAGTTGACAATAAGGAGACACGTAGCTAATCAAGGCAAGAAAAAACAGGTTCAAATCATCACAGTGCATAAAACTAGGTCTGAAAAATAAAAGGCTTCTTGTTTTTAGATTTGAAAGATCCCGTCTGATTCCCTTTGTGGAGTGAATTACCATAGGTAGGAGCAAGGGAGTTCACAGAAAAGTTTGCAACTCTCCATCCGAGTGTTACCAATGGAGCCGCAAGGTAACAAAATTTAAGCTGGCATTCGAAAGTAGTGCACTTCTACGCTACTTTTATGACAACAAATTTCATTGCATTTTGAACGACTATTGTAGGAGTCCAAGAGGGTGGGGGTAACAAGATTGGTGGCATCACCCACTTAATCAAAAAGAAAACGACTGGATTTTTAGCCAGGTATGACTTTGCTTGAGTTTGACAAGGCAATTATTCTCATCGAGTTTGCCATCCATACAACGGATATCATATTATACAAATTATTTTGTTTCATTTATAGTAATGTTCAGTACGAAGAGTTTGACATCAGTCAGAGTAAAGAAGATAAAACATGGGACAGGTAATGTTTGCCTTTCAAAAGCTATATGATTATAAAATCATTTCTTTAATGTGTTTTCTAAAGCATTGAGCAGATCGCGTCGTCTTACTTATATTTACTTACTTTCTTGCAGGCAAATGACAAATGAGGAGGAATGGCAGTCGGTTGATTCGCCAACAATTGAACGCCCACCTCTGCGCCACATTGATAAATATGTTCGACCCGAAATACCCTGTTGTGATTTGAGCAAAAGGTTCACGGTCGCCTTACTGGCAAGTATAGGTAAGGAGCGCAATAGTGTGAATACAGCCATATTCGTTTTGAAATATGGATGTTTAAAAAATGTAGGGTATAATGCAAACCGTGCCAAATTCTTAGTTGCAAAGGTTTCCAAATCAGTGGATAGTTCTTAAAATCTCTTTTGATTTTTCATAGGTTTCCTTATATCTTTCGGTATTCGGTGCAATATTGGGGTAGCGATTGTCCGGATGACAGACAACTCAACGGGTGTAAGAATTTTCATAGATTGAGCTATTATTAGTACACTCAACAGTCAAAATGTGATCAATATGAAAAAGAAAATACATTTTTTTGCGTTGCCTATCAGAAACCAGAATTCACCTGGTCGAAAAGTACAGTTGGACTTGTGGACTCATCCTACTTTCTTGGATATCTGGTGACCCAAATTCCTGGTGGTTTTTTTGCTGCCAAGTATCGCGCAAACATGTGAGCAATTTTCATCTTTTTAGTTATCAATTCTTATTAACTGATTTTGTGCATACCATAACTAATTTGATCACGGTTTAAATTCATAGAATATTTGGAACTGCTATAGCCATATCTGCTGCATTAAATTTACTAGTTCCTGAGGCTGCACGTCTTGGCTATGGAGTTCTAATGATATTACGAATTTTCCAAGGATTGGTCGAGGTAACTCATTTAACTTTTTCTGTGTGCCCTAGTACGTTTCAATATATTTTGCAGTAATAATAACCCAAAACTGATATTTAAGGGTGTGACATATCCCGCGTGTCATGGTATATGGCGTTGGTGGGCACCTCCACTGGAGCGCTCTCGCTTAGCGACTATGGCGTTTTGTGGATCCTACGGTGGCGCTGTGCTGGGAATGCCGCTTTCAGCGTATCTGGTAGCCTGGATTGGATGGTCGGCTCCATTCTATTTCTACGGCGTGGTTGGCATTATTTGGTATTTCTTCTGGTTATGGCTGGTCTTTGAAAAACCGAGCAAGCATCCTACCATCTCTCCTCAGGAGCTGCTGTATATTGAGAAATCTATTGGACCTATGTCACTAATTCCACCAAACTTCAAAACAACTCCGTGGAGAGATATTTTCAGATCAATGCCTGTCTGGGCCATTGTCGTGGCAAATTTCTGCCGATCTTGGACATTTTACCTCCTAATCATTTCACAGCCTACATACTTCAAGGAGATTTTCAAACTCAAAGTCAGCGTGGTACGTTTATCATTCATTCAAAAATTGATGATAAAATAAGAACAGAGCAACACTCTCAAACACGCAGTTATTAACTACATTTGCTTTCTTTTAGCTTGGCACATTATCGGCTCTGCCACATCTCCTGATGACAATTATCGTGCCGATTGGAGGAATCCTCGCGGATCATTTGCGACGGAATAATATATTGACAACAACACAGGTGCGAAAGATTTTCAATTGTGGAGGGTTTGGAATGGAAGCTGTTTTCCTTCTCTTGGTGGCAGCAGCAAAGGACAACACAGGAATGGCAATCATCTCCCTTACGCTAGCTGTTGGATTCTCAGGATTTGCTATTTCAGGTGAGTAGAAATGCGTAACTTAATGAAAGTTGGTAAATGCAACTTTAAGCTTCACCACTACATATTATTATTATTTCAGGTTTCAACGTCAACCACTTGGACATTGCACCACGGTATGCTGGAATCCTAATGGGGATTTCTAACGGCGTGGGAACACTTTCGGGTCTCTTGTGTCCCCTCGTTGTAGAACGCGTTACTAGGAATGAGGTACAGACACTGTCTCTTAACCAGTTCAAACTGGATAAATGAGTGAGATGGGAGTGAAAGTAAACCTGATATATATCTTTTCTGAAACAATAGACAAAAGAAGAGTGGGAAATGGTTTTCATTATGGCAGCATTAATCCATTTCTCTGGCGTCGCTTTCTACGCTTGCTTTGCATCCGGCGAATTGCAGTCTTGGGCAGAACCACCACCAGACTATTTTGAAGAACCTGTGCAGAAGCAACCAGAACTCAGGATGGAAACGACCGCGTTGAATGAGGTAAAATAAATAAAGGTAAAAATCACCAAGCTTACTACTCTTCGGGGACAAGACGCTCAAACTGAAGTATTCTTTCATAGGGGCCTGTCCAGGATTATCGCGCTACCGGATCTTCAGAGTTGAACGCATGGGGTGATCAACCAGCATACTCCTACGGCTCAATGACTGCCACTGGACATAAATGAGTAAATTAATTGAACTCTTCCTGTGACTCTCTTCTAACGTATGCTTTATGACTTAACATTAAGAAAGATTTTGAAAGTTGTAGCCTGCAAAAACGTTCCAGGTTAAATACTGAAGACACCTATAGACAAGTCACCACAGTGTCATGTAACTTGTATGACTCTCCTACAATACTTTAAACAAAATAATCAGCATAAAGCCTTTGCTGAACCAAGCACCGAGGAATCTTCCACTTGTGATTAACTTCACACACACGGCTGACATCATCCAACTCCAAAACTCTCAACAGGGAATAATATTCAATCATTCTTCAACAGTAACTCTTACTAATAATGTAAAGTTTATGAAAAGTTTAACTTCATTACTTCAAGCCGATTTGGTAATAATGCATGATAATATGGATAATAATAATTACTTGCTGACAATATTTAAATGCCAACTAGGTAACGTGGTAAACAAAAAATAGGGATGCAAAATAACGGTTATGCGTAACATAGGCTAGGAATAATAATACGTATTTGACAATTGTATGTAATGTATACGTGTAAATAGATTGTATAAAGAAAAATTATATTATTACCAGTAGGAAGATTAAAACAGTAGTAAAAAGATCGCGTATGACTTGAAAAAGAGAACAAGTCTGACACGGACTGAGCTGCTAATTGTAGATGTCGGAGAAATGACGACTCTACAAGATGTCTGTGGAGACGGGTACAAGCAGTGGCATTTCCTTGTAAAACTTCTTGTTTATCAGCGTTGACAGCTCGTTCACCGTTCACTTCACACACAGCTGCAATAGACATAAATTAGGTCACCTTACTGCAGCAATGTTGTCATCATTATCTGTGAGTGACTTACAATGTTACGATTGTGGGTGTAAAATATAGCACACCTTGTTTAAAATGTCTGTAAACCACTTAGTGTCGTATTTTCAAGAGTAACTGTTAAGAGACATCAATTTAAGGCAACGTCAACCCCAATCAGTATTATAAAATTTTCGCGTGTCATATTATAATATACTGATTTATATACTTTGGATCCCCTCTAACTACCAGTCTAAACCACCGGGGATCCTGTATGCAAGGTGCTCTTGGTTGTGCTGTGAAATGTATGGCTTTGGATAATAGTACTAATTCGCCAGAAAACGACAATAATGTGTACAATAGTAATTCTCATAAAATTCATAACTGTGAAACGCGATCAAAGAAAAAGTAGGATTTTTTCTTTCTCCAGAAACAATCAAAAGCAGCATTGGTGTATGAAATTAGTTCACAGCGAGAAGCTTAAGGATAATTGGCTAATGTAAAGATTTCTAACGTTTTCTAGTTACTTCTCCGATTTAAAAGTAGGATGTACGTTTATTGTAATTTGTAATTAAGTTAAGCTCTGAATGCACTAAAACATCATATTAGTATTCAGAAGTGTAGAAATGAAAAGGAGCGTGAACCTGAGCTAATCTGTATGCTGTTCATGGATGTTCTATATATTACCCGTGTGAGCGCTAAGACAAGTGGTGTTACCTGCTGTCGCTCTTCTCCTTATGCTCCGTTTGATAAGTTTGCATGCATGCAAAGCAGTGCGTGTGTAAAGTGTAAGTAATGGCATGTGTGATGTTTGAGTGTGTGTGTGTGCATCATTCTTCGCAACTGGTTTTGATTAACTATTATAGTGTGGGCGGATACTGAAATTGATGCTAAACAAGAAGGGTCGTAATTGTTTCAATTTCCATGCAAGAGCGACGTGTGAGTGTGTTTCTTTCCACTTTAGTTTTGCTCGCTTGTTTGCTTGTGCCGACTGTCTTTATTTTATTATTATAGTCGCATTGTAAGTGTAACAGGTGGGTAAAATACGAGAGGTACTGCTGTTGGTGGGAATAAGTGGTGGTGAGGAACCAGTTGATTGTTGGTTATTAACAACAAGCTATTTGCTTCCATAACACGCATCAACGACACCACATAATCAGATTACTTATTATTATGTAGGAAGGTATCGGTGATGAAAATGGAAAGAACGTCCTGTCCGTCAGCTCAGCCTACCTCTTTTTCTTGTTAATTGCTTACTAGTACTTCAGGGTTTTCTGAAATCCGGAACAGTGTTATATTTTCAACTGAATTAAAGCTTAAAAATGTAAATTAGCGATTGCTCTTGCTGTTACGAAACACAGCCACTGGATACGCTTCGCTAAGCAAAAGAGTAGTATATCATTACTTCTGTTTTAATTCTTTTGTGACAACTTGATTTAAAGCCTAATTACAGTAATGATGATTAGCGGGTTATCTTTGGGGGTTGGAACTGAAAAGATATGAGGCTGCGGTTCAACTATTACAACCTGGCCATGAATTGTAATAATTGAACCCAACGAGCCTTGTACTAATTTGTAACTACAAATGTAGGCGCAAATGAAAGCCAACCTCGTTTGTTTAGATCAAAATTGACTTCATATTTGTTGTGTTTTAAGATGATGGGAAACTCATCCTTTCTTATAATTCTATATTTTTGCTAAACGTTAAAAATGTATTTTATGTTCCTCATTTTGACATGAATAGAAATGTTGCTATAAATGAAGCATCTTAGGAAATGCACAATGTTCCTTGGTTTGAGTAAATGTGGAAGTGAATGATATAAGATATAATATGACTTTAGTATAATGTTGAATTACTAATATTTAAGAATACAGATAATAATAGAGGAATTTAAGGAATTCTTATTACTCAACCCAAGTGCCTTAAACAGTGCCGAACCAACAAAAATTGCCGACAATATTTGAGATGAGAGAGTCGAGGGATTTTAGATGCAAAAATCCATCAAAGCTATTAAATACTTCAACTAATCTAAATTTAAAATGCACATTATCTACAGATGCACAAAAACATATACCTAATACATTAAATGTCGATACTCAACTTCAGAATACATACATGAGACAATACTATATTCCAGTTTCAAATGCAATGTTACAACTCAAAAAGAAAGGAAAGAATTTACCTCTGCACAGAGCAACCAATAATTACCTACATGCACTGCTAATAAGGTGCTTGTGTTAATCATAATCACAGCGTGAATGCACTACGCTTTTCTCGCAATGCTTCTGTTCAAATCAGTAATTGTAGTGGTCATGCTCTGCCAGCGAATATCCATCATTATTAATCATCACTACTAGAAATGCAGGAAATTGTGATGGCGTACGCGCTGGAATTCACCGATGGCTTACGCAAAAACTCAATAATTATCTCCGCAAAGGGACCATAAACTGCGAAACATTGCTAAAGCTCGTCTGAAATACTTCGATCTCTCTCTATCTCTGCCGATTACAAATACTTTTAGCATTTTTCTTAACTGACATGTAGTTTCCTTTGGCTCATATGAAGGAAACTACATGTCAGGGCTAAAAATGTAAATTGTACAACTAACTAGTGAAACAAACTAAAATTATTAAAGTAGTTTAAATGGAGCTATCTAGTGTAACTGTTAATTTTACTTCCTTGTGTTTACTAAATCTTGACATCTTCTTTCTTAAGCACCAAATTCTCGGATAGTGGACTCCGTTTGATTTAGGTTAAACAAAGCATCTGAATTGGAGTCACTATTTACAGAGTGGTACTAATTACATGATTGGTTCACCGTGTCTCGAAAGTTATGGTAAACGTAATTTAACGTTCTATTTTGATTAATGTTTCCATGTGATATATAATCATAGTATGTATAATTTGTCAATTATTGCACCCAGTCTGCATTGATATTTAGTTGTATTGTAAGGTTTCATTGCGGAATATTTCAGCCATTGATATCCGTGTCATTTCTATTTCTAAATTTATCTTTTCCAATGTATTATAAAAGAGAAACAATGGTTTGGAGACTAAACTATTGACTATTGAAAATGGCGTGTTCGTTATTCTTTAAATTTACTGGCGTTATTTCATTAAAAAACGT
Organism: Willowsia buskii; assembly: GCA_034700685.1. Classification (NCBI taxonomy): domain Eukaryota; kingdom Metazoa; phylum Arthropoda; class Collembola; order Entomobryomorpha; family Entomobryidae; genus Willowsia; species Willowsia buskii. The sequence goes on from JAQIXW010000250.1 coordinate 23,561, forward strand.
CAGGGGTATGATGCAAAGCTTTCGAAGTTGTAAATTAGTAACCAAAATAACTGTATGTTATTATCTGTTGTTGTTATCATCCACGTATAACTAATAAATTCCTTTCACTAGAAATCGTAGCAAGTTGGAAGTAGTAACAAGTACTTGGACAATTAGAAGAATTCAAATATTCGTTCTTAAATAAATATAGATTGGTTAGATATTTTAAACGAATAATTTAAAACAAAAAGCCATAATAGTGGGACTAGAGTACAGTAGAATGGTAGCCAGTAGTAATGTATTAGAACTCTATGAATCCATTATGTATTAATTAATAAGCATTTAAGAAAACTGGTTTGAGCACGATTCAAACGATTGCTGATGTGTATAAAAATGTTGATGTTGTAGTTTATTTTGCATACATACAGACGCCTACTTGAACAAAAGTAAGTGAAGGTTTTTCCTTTGTTTTTAGAGCTGCTCCTTGTTAGAAAAAATATCGAGAGAGGGAGCAGATCATGTTTTGCGATGCGCTTCTTTGGATATAATCTTAACTTGGACTAAATTTAAGCTTTGTTTGTAATTTTTAGGATCGATAACTCGTTACATTTTTGTTAATGTTGTATCTTTTAAAATTGTACTTCCTTTGTCAGCAAACCAGAACCACGATGTGACGATTTCTATTTTTGTTTAAAACGTTGGTATTAAATCGCGTACGTTTGTGATGCTCATCATAATTTGATCTTGCTTACAACAGCAAGAGTGATAGTAGTTGTTTTATTTCGTTGAATTTTATTAACATTGTATATACGATATACGTAATATTGATAAATAAATAAATGTGTTATTATAAGTTATGATTCGAGTCGTTTGGTTTTACTCATAATGTATACTTAAGTAAGCAAAAGTAATTCTCTGAATTGGTTGTCGTGAATTTCAACTTATGGAAATTATTAATTGAATGTTAAATAAACGGGTTGTTTTTTTCTATAAAATATTGCATTTTCAATTATTTAATATTTCGATTGCAGATGAATACAATTCTCAACTCACAGTTTTTAAGCGTCTGTGACATTCGCTTGATGGGAAACACGAGAAAAAACATAATGAGCAGTCATGTCCCCCTGACGAGCTAATTTTATGGGGATATTCCAGTCGTCGCATTGCTGAATAAGGCGGCGACGCAAATTAGGATCTGGATAGTCAAGCTCAGAGTAGCCAATATTTTTGCAAATCTGTTCCCTCCCTTTTTGACAATCCATTAGATCAAGGCAGTAATGATAGAGTGCATCCTGAAAAATCGGCAATACTTCCTTGATACCTATGTGATTTTTTAACCGACGCTCTGTACAAAATATTAAATATATGCATGTAGATCGAGTGACAAAGTTCTATAAAAAATAAATGCTGAAAATTCAATGCATTATGAAAATGGTTAGAATTCCAAAACTTATAAGGGTACCTGTGCAGTCGACTGATTTCAAAATGCAGGTTCTCTCCGTTCCGAAATTCTCTCCATAACAAAAGTTGCAAATAGATAAGTAACTAAATACAAAACTGACAATGAATTGAAGGTCCATTCTTTAAGGAACACTTAATAAAAAAATTTTGAATGAAGAAACTTCATAAACTTACAACAAACCCGATTCTTGTCAATATGCATAATATGTACTAATATATGTAGCCTATTTGTATTTTAACATGCATTTTGATTTACAATGCTCCATTGAATTTGATAAAGACAATATAAAGCATTCACAATGCACAATGACAGAACCATGCTCCTTCATAATTGAATTATCGTACTATCTATAGATACATAATATTGTGTTGTAGTTGTTTGTAATTGTAGGTCTGAATATACTCAAAGACCTAATTTAAATGCATTCTATCCTGAAGTGGTTGTTAGATTTTTCTTTAAAGAAGAAATTGAGAGCTGCTTACTTAGACCCTGATGATCATCTTGTTTTGTTAAGAGCTATGTTTTATACCATTGTTTTGCCCAATAGCTTCAAATTATATCTGTATCTGCCTCAAACACATCCGATAAAATGTAAGAAACATTGACTGTGTAAGGATAAAGTACTACGATTGGTATAAAATATGGTAATGTGAAATGCAAATCAGTTTTGTTTAAAAAATTAAGGTATATTATATTTTATAACGTTTTAAATAATGACATTCTATTTGTATCTGTCAAATCACCATAGCATTAAATTTTGATGTTGCATTCATATCATATAGCTTCTGCGGTGAATGATTCAGTCAGTTCCATGTCCAACCTGCAACATTAGTATAAGAAACCTTCTGTACTTCTCCATTAATCTTGACTATTGTAAAGATGGAATATTCAACACCTTTTTTTTATATTTGATTTCTCTTATTTTAGTTCATGCTCAATTACATTACATTTTACTCTCATAGTATGTAGGTCAACGGTCAACGTGTTTGGTAAGCACAGTTTCTATACCATTAGTACGAGTACCAGTCTGGAACAGAAATCGAGTGGGCTGAAGTGTTTTTAGTCTTCTATGAAGTTGATTTTTTAACTTTTTTTAATCATGGGCGTTAATTCTCGAAGCAAACAAAAGAGTTCTATACTTTGGCTGATATTCAATTTAACAACGAATTAATACAAATATAAGATATTTTATTTAATCAAAGATATTTTACTCCTTTCATTGCAAAATGCTAAGTACTTCAGCCAGTCAGTTGAATGAGATCAATAACAACGTCCTAGATCTGGAGGACGAGAATGCAAATCATATTGAGCCGGAGGAGGCAAGTGTCACTGATTTACAGCGACAGTTGGAAAAATTGCACTCGGATTTCGTTGCTGCAGGAAAACTAGTGAAAGAAGTTGTAGACCAAAGGGTTGAGCTGTACAAGGAATTAGGTTCGTTCAATAATTCAATTTTTACATGAATCGTAAGTCTACACATGGAACAGTGAATTCTAATATACTATTATGGATTTTAAAATGTTATGTCTATTTTCTTAGATTCACAAAAGCAGTCGTTTGCTCTGGTCGAGGCTGCCATCGAGGAAACTGGCATTGATGATATTGACGTAAATGATCCTCTTTGTTTCATCGAGAGTGATTATCCGTTCTTTCGAGATGCAGAAAAGTGCAGCTTGGAAGACATCAGCAATATAGAGAATCCTAAGAAGTGCATGGCGGCGATGGAAGGCTTTGCTTTTGTGCTCAGACAGAATATTCACCGATTCAAACACTTGCCCAAGGGTCCACTTTATCATCAAATAAGTACTAGGGTCCGTAGATGTCTGCATATCTGTATGGTTTTTAATTAAAAGTTATTGTAAAACAAGTGAAAGATTTAATGTGCTTTCATAATTTTAGGAAAAAAAGTGGGCTCCACTCGCCGAATACGTTTTGCGGCCATACCTGTTTACATTTCTTGTGGACAATATCGTGGATGGATTGGTAATGGAGGAATTGATAGCGCAATATTTTCCATCTGCGGAACCCGGTTCAATTGATAAAGAAGGCGTCGTCTGTCCGCGATATCACATTTTTGCTTTTAAGAGCCAGGTACAGGTGACCAGTACAGAGTCTTAGCTCTTACAATAGAATATTATCTGTCGACTGCTTAATACATGCATGATGAAAATGTTTTCCGCATTGCCTTTTGGTTTTCAGAATCTAAGTGAATCCAGGATTACGGCAATATCGGGTTTGCAGATGGAAAATATGCTGGAGAGTCTCTACTTTGATGATGAGGACTGGGGTAACTTCCTTTCTGAAGTCATGAGCGTGGAAAAGATAGTTTTTATGGAAAATGAGAACGCTGCCTTCCTTGTCATGTCCCACATCCGGAGGTTACCTATCAGCTATTTTGGTATTTCATTTTACATTACGCGTTAAGCTTGCTTTTAAATTTGAATATATTGGAATTTTACCAGCACTCCATGGCACTGCCAAATGGCTTACACCTTGGATGGATTTTGCGTGCATCCATTTCCAAATTTTCGCACAAAGAAAATACGATTTCATCCTCGACCCATGTATTTATTCTGCACACCGAGTTATGAATTCTTGTATGTTTGTTCACCGTTACCGTTATTCTATGAGTCACATTGTATAAATACACCTCTGAACTCTATTCAAATATATTAATCATTCGTTTGTTTTTCAGTGGAGCCCGCATTGAAATGAAGAAGATACAAACAAAAATCACAGGTATTACCAAGGTCATAGAAAGCAAGCGTGAAGAGCAACTGAAATTGGCTCTCCAACTTGATGCCGTTGGACATCTTCTTGCCAAAGCAAAGGCCAAAGAGAAGGAAAATCGTCCCAAAAATAAGAAGGTTAAGAAAACTAAAAGTGTTAAGAATTCAGGAATTTATGCTTTCTTTAAATTCAAACATACATCATAAGTTGCCACCAACTGTATGTATGTATGTAATTAGGGAAATGTCACTAGCTGTAAGTTGATTACCGGTTTTTGTACTTAATGAGGGGCAACTACAATATATAGGATAAGTATTATAGACAGGAATGTCACACTCCATACATAATATCATTTCGGCGTATTTAGAAATATTCACTCTAATGGAGCAAAATCTAGTCGAGTTTCGAAATTGTTTTAAAAATTGCCTTTTGTATTTCGCATTCATTTTTTCGCTTTTTCTTTAAAATCCGATGGTCTGGAGAAATCTTAATAATTTTTATTGGAAAAATTTTCAAATCAGTAAATATTTGAGTTAGTTTTTCAATAAATTAGTATTTCATTCGATTTCTTTGTATTACACGTGGTAAATATATTAATCTAAACACCAGAAGGTCACACTTCACTTTATAATAAAGTTCAACTTGCTTGCGAGAAACGTGTTTATTTATTATTACATATATTATGTTATCATGTCAATATTATCATTGTATTAATTGTCAGCTTACTTAATGTTAACATTATTGTAAATGGGATGTGGTAGTAAGGTAGAGGAGTCTCGTCGCGTTACACAGCGGCTTTGTCTTGAGAGCTTTCAGACTCGTTTGTGTGGCTTTCCTCAATTAGTTCCTGAGTTTTCGGTTGCGGGGTATCTGCTATAGTGGTCTGTTCCAATTCTGACAAAACCTGATCTTGCCAATCGGTTGGCTGCTTTTTATATTTTACAGCTGCGCTGATGGCATCACGGAATAGCTTCGGAAAGAGCACAAAATAGGCAAAATATGTAGTTAATGTATGCAAACATTTTGTCGCTGCTAATGCATTAAGTTACCTTGACGACGTTTGTTCCATCGGAAGCTGAGACAAAGTAGAAAGGGATTTCATTCTTGGTAGCGAATGCAAACTGTCGCTTGGTGATGTCCATATTTGCTGTTGGCACATTATACGATTTTACATGAGCGAACTTTAAAGAAATGTTACACTACTACTATATTTTACGACTTGGAATGCATATATTAAACACTAAAAGATACCGTCTATTTTATTAGCTGCACAAAAGCAAGGTATCATTGGTCTGTACTGTCTTAGCTCATCATACCAACGACTCAAATTCTTGTAGGTTATTTTTCTTGTTGCATCAAAAACCATGATACATGCATGCGCTTGATGATAGTATGATGGATGAAGAGAGTGGAATCTTTCTTGGCCTGCAGTATCCCAAAAATCTGCAAGTGTGTGAATATATAAAGAATAAACCTGTGGTGAAAACTAGAGAAAACTTTAACTCTGTGTAAACTTGTACATGAAGTACAATAATGACAATATTATGTAATGTATAGGTAGATTGAAATCTGAAATTCATTCATTACCAACAATGATAGATTCATCATTCAGAACTGTGTTGTAGCGGTAGAGAGTCAATGCAAATGTTGACACCTGATGTCCTTTATATGAATTAATTAGAAATCTCTCCAACAACCTACACAAAGATTTAAAAATAATTAGTAGATATAGGTTAGATTTTGAAATGTAGGATTATAACGGCCATGATTGAAAACGGATGCGTGTTAGGTCGATAAATGAGCAATATCGCAAGAGATAAATAATATGTTTCTCTTCATTATGAAATAGTAAGATGTGCTCGAAAGTGAGGATACGGTTCATTCAATGTGGTTTTTTTGTTCATCAGGGAAGTAATAGGTAGACACACAAAACAAGGAATATTACAGTCATTAAATGTATAGGAAAAAACAATGGTGAATTATTAATGTAATGTTTTTCTCTCTCTTTCTTGGCAACATGGACTGCTTACTTTGATTTCCCGACAGCACTATCACCCAAACAAATTATCTTGACAGCAAGCTCCCCTTTACTAGTATTCACATCATAGTTGAGCATTCCACGTATTGAAGCAGAGCCGGGCATCGTTGAGGAAGAATCAGGAGAATCCACGTGCTTTTCACACAGATTATTTTCTCTGTTATCTCCTTCAGTAGCAGTCTCAATCTTAGGATCGGCTTCCGGACTAGGATTCTCTTCTTCAATTTCTTCCTCGTCGTGATGTATTCTGCTGGTACTGTTGTCCTCCATTCTTGCAAAAACCTGTCTTTCCTTAATTGCTTTCGGTTCCGATGCGCCAGACCTGGCGTGCCCGTCTTCAACACCAACTCTCATCCGGTGTTTTTTCGCTGAATATATTATTATAACTCTATATCTTCTAGATATTAGTCGTAAGTTGTTAAAGATTCTAACGGACGGAAGGCCATGCACTGATTTTTACTATCGTCATATGTTAGCATCTCAGCCTATTATTTCTTTTCTGCACAAGTAAAGTAGACACTACTCCCACTGTTTTCTCTGTCCAGCTATTTAGCTAAAGCGTCTCGGTCGGTCTCCTCTAGACCATTTTCTAGTGTTTCTCGTGTGTGTGTGTTCCTGTGTACGTACGATGTCGTCTACTCCTGGCGAAAACTGACAACCAGCCGAACGTCGTTATGTACATGTATGTTGTCAACACATTGGCCAACTTGGACTGCTGTACTTGAGGAAGGCGAAAAATGTTGTTTTTTACCTGTGCGTGGTTGACTGGTTGGTGATGGTGTGGTGATACTGAGAAACTAACAGTAAATGAGCAGTTGAATATAACAGCACGGGGAAAAAGTGGAGGCCATCGATCCATCCATCACGTCACATATTTACCTGCCTTGAAAATCAATATGCATTTCCATGAAAGAGAAAGCAGTAACTTTGACATGGTGTGGTAACACCAGCTAGCTAGTATTATTTGCAGTGGCATTAGTGGCAGCAGGGCAGGGAGGGAGGGCACTAGAGAGTTGCTGGTTTTGCTGAGTCATAAGACTCCCCTTTTGTTTCGTCCCCTGACTCGTACTTTGCATACGTCGCTGAGCTGTCCATCCGAATGCTCAATAACAGCCATGTCTCCAATGTCCAATGCTTTTGTGGAAACGAGAGAAAAAATAACCCCTTCGGTTAGAGGACGACACGTACGACAAGTGTTTTTGTTGCTCATTTACGACCAGGTATGTAAGGACATTTTATGCTTATGCCAGCATACAGTGCGTAGTCGGTGATACAAAATTAGGCAACTAATGATAATTCATCTAATTTTCATCTAAAAATGGTACAAATACTAGTTTGAATGAAGCAACACGGCAAAGAACCTTAACCTCCTAGTTGCTCTAATTTCTATTAAAATCGAGAATGTTTTTATGAGTTTATTTAGTTGCTAATAATATGAATGAAGATTTGCCTAATGGAATTTTACTACTTGTTTGTAGGTAGATTAGCTATCGTATTGATTTTCATTAGTTCAGAAGTGTGTGGAAACGACGAATTATAAATCAATAGCTGGTGAAACAACTTTTTAATAAGCATCGTGTGCACAACTGTACGTTCAAGCCCATGCGACATCTTGTCTGACTTCCCACGAATGATTTTGTGAATCCTATACAGAATTATTTTCATGATAAGCATTGTCATCCACGTGTGACATGAGTGCATACAATTGTAATGTTTTCAGAGTTGAGGTATTTCTTGCAAATGCCATAGAGAACATTTATGATAAGAATTCTAGTTTCCTTGAAAAGTCAAAGAAGTATGGATTGATCAACCTACAAAATCGATTTTGAAACAAAACGGATGCTCACATTTTAAAACGAATAGTATGCAATATAAAACTCATACTAACAAGCGTAAATGAGAGTACCAATGGAGGTTTAGTGCCAAACCAATGGATGCATAATGCATTTCAAGTGAAAAAATAAAATGCATTATTATGGGGATGTGGTGCGTAATTAATAATGAGTTTAAAAAATTTAACCTTGCCCTTTCTTTTTAGTTTATAACTAGCCAAATCGATTAGAATAATTATTTTTGGTTTTATTATGGTTTCATATTCAATATTCAATGATTTGTTTATATTTATTGGAAATCACTCGAAAGTTAATAAATATAAGTCAGAATACCCGTACCATCATCCACTCTTTGGTTAATAAGACTCGTCATCAACCTGTTACCAATTTCCACATCAATTTTCAATAGTTTGTAGCTAAAATAGTATTGTATTCTCTATGACTGAAAAATATACATGATCATATCATATTGCATACTTATGATATTAATACAATCGCTACGCATGGAGCTCATTCTGTAGAATGTTTAACAGTTGGTGATTTTGAGAGGAAGCTGACAACATGTTTTTGTAATATTGTATGTTAGTACGTACGTAATTAATTAGATCATAGATAAGGTATTGTGAGTTGTATTGACTAGATTATTATTTTTAGCTCTGAAAATTAACCAACATTTTGCTACATATTTTAGTAAAAGGAGTGTTATCACACTTATGTTACGACTCTGTTTTCCATATTATTTTTATTTATTATGGTGACAGTGATATCCAACAATCTACAGTATTATTCATATTCTTAGCCTAGCCACCTTAAATTGAATATTATGTCATATCGCTCCACATTCTTCCAATTACGTTAGAGCGTAAAATCAGTCAAACCACATTGTCATTACTATTGTATCATTTATTTTCTCAACAGCATTAATTAGATGTACTTAAAAATTTAACAAAGCCAATTGTTTCAAATGAACTCAACCATTCACCGCGTACCTACATTTCATCCGTTTTCATAATATAAATACGCATTCAATACACTCTGTTTATTCTTATGACTACATACTTGCCCATTAATTTTTAAACCATAATAGTTTTACAAATTATTGTAAATCCTTACAGCTAATTTTATAAACGGCTTAACAAGTTAATATTACAATCATCTAAATTATTAGAATTTTTTGGACATATTAAAGCTATTTTTGCTCATTCTAAGCCACCATAATATTTAATATTTATGCCTTGTACTTCTCAAGCTGACCAGACAAATCTACATTCTTAGTTTTTAGAGGAATCGATTCAGCACTCTCAGCGAACGACTCCAGCTCATCCTCATCATCATCTGCAAACTTCAGTGTGTCGAGAGATGTCTCTTTAAAGCCAAAATCCTTCCTTGGACTACTTGCATCTCCAGAAAACATTCCCATGCTACTGCTACTACTCATTTCAATACCATATGCACTATCCTCCATGCAATTATGCGCATCATCTCCAAAACACTTCCCAGCCTCTGCAGAACTAGTTTCGTCATCATCATGATCACCATTTTTTTCAAATTTCTCGTTTTCATCGTTATCCTCATCTGAATGGGGGTAAACCTCAGAATTCCACAGGACAAAGGCAGGCTCAAGGCCCAAAAAGGACCCAGGTATATTTCCAGCATTCATCACATCATAATCGTAATAATCCATTTCAAAATCCTGATCAGTGTCCTCCAAGTCAGCTCTGCTTGCCACTCTGGAAGAATCATCGTCACCTGTCGTAGATAGATGTGCGCTCTGTACAGTGGACACAGAAGCAGTAGAGTCTCCATGCTTCAAAATTCTGTGTTTTTTCTCCTTGCTTCCAATAATAGGACGTTTCTTCAGTACACTTCGGTGACTATTTTCACTACTGCTGAGACTTCTTGGCGTCGCCAATGTCTCTTCCCCATGAACTTCTGTGCCACCCATTTTGACTCGTCTTTCCCCAGCTTTCCTTTTCAAATTCTCCTGCTCCTTTAGGAGTTTTATACCACTGCTTCGAATTTCCCCCTTAACACGCTTACCACCATCCTTTCTACATCCTCCCAATGGAACTGGTGTGGGTGTTGGCGTTGAGAAAGAGTTACTTGAAGCGGAGCCATTCAAAGACTGTGACATTGATATTGATACGGACGTGCTTGTCAAGCTTACATTACCATCTCCAACATACACGTCACTCACACTTCCATGCTCTTGCGAATTAGTTCCTAGCTTAAGCGTAGGATACGTACACACATCAACAGCGGACCCATCCTTTCCATCCTCGTTTTCTCCACTTGCTGTAGTCATACCTTTCTTGTTCCAAGTCCTTCGCAGCTCATAACCATTTTCTGTGACAGCTAATACGGCCGACTTCTCTCGTAAGTTGTTTTCAGAGAGACTAATAGGTTTGTTGAGAAGCAATGGATTAAGATGATCATCATCACAGGCCTGCACTTTTGAAATTGCTTCATTTCCCTTTGTCGTGGAAGTTCTAGCTTTGGCAATATTTGAAGTATTATTTCGACCTGTAGACGTGTTTTCTTTCACTTTTGTCGACAAAGTTGGCGTGTTAGGGAAGGACTTGGTCTTGGTCGTTACAGGATCTAAGGGTCTCGGTCTCAAGAGGAAGTACTTGAGTCGGAGAATTCGGAGGCGTCGCCAATAGCTATAGTCAAATGACATTAAGGTAACGGATGTACATCTTGAAACGTCGTCCATTGCATCTCTTGTATTTTTTCGTACTGGATTCCCTTCATCATTTAATGAACCTTCCTCATCCTCATTTTCGAAACACTTGAGTTCCTTGTACCTGTACTTTCGGTACACTTTTGTCACAAACCCTCCGAAAGTAGAGCAAACAACTATAACGACGAAAATAAGGACCATTATTTTTAAGAATAAAAACGTCCAAAAGTTGTATCCAATTATCTCTTCCTTCCGTTCAGCAACGCCTATTCAATAAAAAATTAATGTTATTGATTAGGAAACGATGCTTTATCATTCACTATTTAATTATTCCAAGTATTTCAGTGGTGTAAATAAAAGTTTTAAATGTGATGACATCCTTTACTAACTCATATTTGGCATTGTAATGAACATGTCCTGATGCAATAGTGTTGCTACATTAGTTTTTGTTTCAAAGAAAGTTCAACCCAATATTTACCTTCAGATTTGTTCAAATTTGCACGTGCATGTAAAATGATGTTTGTTTTTTATAATGCGTAATTATATTTCATAGGTTTTCTTAGAACTGATTTACCATCTTTATTATCAAATAATTCCAAGCATAACTATGGTTATCTCTGGAAAGCAGACGAACGAAATTGAGACGCCTAGGCAAATTTACTTCAGTGTCTAAAAAATGCTTTACGCATAAACGCAAACGTATTTACACCGCGGATGTAACGGATATTCATCGTTAGTCGTTATTCTTTGCAAGATAAAAAAAGTTAGACTACAATAAGACAACGCATCACTGAACATGTACATATTTTATATCTCTCTTTCTTTGTGGTGGTAAATGCAACAGTTTGAAGATCTCTCCCAGAAATTCTAGTTTTGGCAATGAGAAGGGCAACATAAAACCCATACATCAAGCATGAATGCTTAAATTTAGTCTATTCCAAACCAGACGTGAAACAAATTTAAATAAAATCTTGACATACGCATAATTTCCTCTGCCAGAAACATCCCACCAACTTTTGGTCTTTTTGTCTGATTGCACGACAAACTAAGAGAAAAGATTAACTTCCTCGTCAAATGTTAAACGACAAAAGGAACTAAAACGTAAATAAAATGCCTCATTTTTCACGGGAATTAAGAAAACTGACATTGTGCATGGAAAACGCACAGAATACGAATGCATGCTGCAGCCAAGCGACAGATTTTCTTCTTCTGATCTTTCCAAGACAGACACTACAGACGTCTCTCACACTCACAAACAAGAGCGGGTAAATGTTTGGAAGGAAGGTTGATATGAACTCTAAAATGCATGGAATATAATTAGAAGTGACAGATGTAATTTAAAATGGTGCATTCATTGTACGCATAGCACTAAAACGGTATGATATTGTCATTGCCATGCAAGGGGTTTGCTGGTCGTGTTTATTTTAAAATTATATAGTTAATTCCCATACGCTATGCATAATGTCATTGTGTCCCTGTAATAACTTTTAATGCAATCTTCAAACCATGTAATTTACGTTGGTTTACTAATAATTCCTGTTTTCCTTTTCGTGCATGCATGCATGCATGCACTACTCCCACCACTTATTCGAGCCATGTGGCTTGTGTTGCTGCTGTATCTGCCCAAGCCCGTGCAGAGGAGTCTCACATTTCCCGTCTAAATTTTCGGTAGAGGCAGAACTATGCCTTTCACCAGCCAAGAGGAGAAAGGAGAGAATGATAATATGATAAAGAGAGACTAGTGAGTAGTGAGAGTGTTTTGCCGTACTGTTAAACAGAATCGCTGATTCTTGCCTTTGCTAGTGGCGCTATTCAACTGCTTTTTCATGCTATTTTCTGATGCGAGATTGCTGACATGACATTATAAGCTGGCAATATTATCCCATGCTCAGTGCAAATTAATAATTGGCGTATTTCATCACCTGCAACGGGGGTTTGTATAGTTGTGTAATAGGCAATAAAATAGATAAATTGCCCAGAGCAGTTTTTCGTAGAGTCGGATGTGGTTCCTATGGAGAGAGATGGGCCCGTAGATTCAATCCTTAGAATGCTCACAGATCCCTTTGTGTCCATATCATCATCACTCAGCAACTCTTCCTCATTTTCACTCCTTTCTAGCAAGCCCTCTTCCTCGTCAATCTCCTCCTCACTTTCTTCCTCGTCGTCAAATTCTTCGTCATCATATTGATAGAATGACTGCTGCTGGTGATACACCGGAGGGTTCCTCTGACCCAACTCCTTTTCATAAAGTCCTTCAAATTGAATTGGGTCAGATGGCTGGGAGGCTGTTATCACTTCCAACAGATTGGAGTCAGTTGTGTTGCCATCTCGAAACGTCATGGTAACACATTGTACATCCATTCCAACGATATCCAATCTAATGCGATCCTTCTCATTCTTCGCCTGAAAAAAAAGTAATTAAACATTGATCAATAGTACTACTAGGACGACTTCTACTCTTACCACTTCAAAATCGCAGTTCACTCAGGGATAAAAAAAATAAAATAAACACAAGTAGAACTCGTGTATGAAGGACCGATGGAGGATCCAAAAGGAGCCATTTCGTTATTATTGGTTCGACGGGAGGGAGTTGTGAATACTAAAATCAGAACAGCAGGAGCGACGTTTGCATTTGGAATGATTACAAAGCATTTTGCAAAGAAGCATAAAAACCTGGTTCAGGTTGGATAAGCAAATGATTTCATTAGCATTATTTGCTCAACTTCTTGCTTTCTCACAACATCTGCCCACAGTTTCCCTTTTTTCAGGAGAAATTCCTTAAAAGACCTGATGATGATGTTGGCTGGCTAAAATGAGGAGAGATAGGGAGTAGTGGAGAGAAAAATGCACCAAGAAACAAATGGAAAAGGGAAGTGAGCCCGGTTGTTGCTATCCGTTTTCCACTGCATCACCAGCTAACAACATTGAATAATAATAAACACACTGAACGCGCACAGCGCACATGTATTGTATACACAGTTGTCTATTCATACTTCACACAAGATTTCCAAGCAGTAAGCAAGCACGGAAAAAGATCATCATCATTATCATTATCACCCGTGTCGGCAC
>JAQIXW010000251.1:0-37168 GCA_034700685.1 Willowsia buskii
CAGTAGCAACGTGTTAGGGATGGCGGGGAATTAACTCTAAAAATTTGGGGTGCTTTATAATTATTTGACAGAGTGTATACACTCTACCTATATTACAAATTTCCTCTGAGAGAAAAAGTTTCCTTTTTATTTTATTTCTTTTCCAACTTGTTTCTCTATGTTCCTTCTTTCTTCCTCATTTTTTTTGCTCCGAATCTTTTTTGGGTCTACTGTTGGACTGTTGAAAGATGCGTAAACATTAGAAAATTTTCTTTAAAAAAAATTCAACAAGGATGTCTTGTGAAAGAGAGAAACAGAAAAAAATGGAAACTTTGTTTTACTTTTGTACTTGGCAAGTTTTCTCTTCTGTGTGTCTTTTTCCTCATATATTTATATCCACTCGAGCATTTTTTGCCAGCATCATGGACCATCTAACAAAAATCATCGTCAGACTTATGTTTTTGTTTGCCCCTTGCTCACTTTTTTTTCCTTTTCGTCTTGCTCCACCAAGTTCCCTGGTTTCCTTCCTCTTCAACTTCAACTCTCAGTCAGATAAAAAATCATGAGAAGAAGATGGTGATGATCTTGATGATGACGATAGGAAATGGGAAAAAGTGAGTAAACTACGTACACGCGCCACGCGTGGACGAACAAATATTGTGATGATCACAGCACAAGGAGAAGTTGTGTGGCAGTCGTCGTGGCCCTGGCAAAAGTAATTTCGTTATGTGATGATGTGTCTTTGTTGGCTTGGCTTTTGGGTTCACTCTCTGTTCTTTGACTGGTGAGATGATAGTAGTATATGACGGTGGGCACAGACACATCACGCTCCCACTCCATTTGCTTCTCTATCTGGACTATCTCAGAAGAAACCGGCACTTGACTTGATAATACGATGACGATGGTGGTAATAAGATCAGTACGCGGAGGCTCGCGAATAGAAAAAGAGAAGATAAGAAAAAAACACGTCTTCTGTCGCGTGTGCGGCTCATTTTCATTTCACAGGCCAAAAACAGTAGAAAAGCTGTAGCTCATGTTTTTCTCTCTTAACTTTCTAGCCTGGCTATGCCGTGGGAAAGTATAAAGAGAAATAGAGCTGAAGTATAAAAAAAAGAATCAGGCGAAGAAAAGCATATTGTGGCCATTAGTATGGATGCCTGTACTTCTATTCAGATTGACTTGAATGTGGTGGAGAGTTGAGAAGCTGAGTGAGCTTTTTAGTTGACTAGCTTGTTTCCTCTTTTTATTTTTTTTTCGAGAAGTTTTTTTATATACTTACATGCATACATATATCTGCTTGTATGCAAAAGAGTGTTCTGTTGCGTGTGTGTAATGATTATGGGGAAAAGAAAGGATCCGCTGAGGAGAAGGAAAAGGTGTTTGCACTCTCTGTTTTCAAAGCCGTTAAAATGATGATGGCACGATGATGATGACGACGAGAATGAAAAGTGGAAAGTGAGAAGCTATATAAGAGCTTGAAAGAGGGAAAGTGAGAGAAAGTGTTTGAAATGCTACCCCGCCCAAAGAGCCTCCTCTTTTTTCACTTCAACTTTTCTTTCGAAAGGAAAAAAAAATATTTTAGGCAATGCTTTGCAAAAGTAATCTGTAGAGGTAAACGCGCATATAACATACAGTATAACTGTGTAGGTTTTATAAATACAATGCTTTTTACTGCTCCATTTAAAGAACGAGCTGATGGTGATCATGATGATGATGAGAAGGATGAGGAAGGGAAAAAAGATAAAGTGGTAAAAAGAGGAACCCATCACTTCACTCCTCACCTTACTCAAAAGGAGAGAAAAAAAAATCAGGGAAAAGGAGTAGCAAAAAGTTCCTTTTTGTTTGTTCTGGTGTTTGGTGTTCACTATTTTTGCTTCTCACCTTCCAACCAACATTCCTTTCATTTCACAGAAACTATTAAAAAAACTAAAAGTTGAAAGCAAAAAAGACGGAAAGAGTGAATAGAATAGGAAATATAGAAAGGAGAGAAAATGTATGGGTATTATACATTCGCTCGTACACGAAAAAAAACTCTCAAATTTCGTATGAATCAAACATGAGCAAAAAATTTCCAAAGAAGAGTTATTTCTTTCTCATTATTTTTCTGCAAGTGTGTTTTTGTGCTGACAAAACAAAATGAGACTGGCTGGCTGGAACTGGAAGTGACTGCTGGCGTGACACATTTTCCAGCAGATATTAAAAACGAGTGTGTTTTTAAAGAGAATAATATATAGTTGCTCTTTTCTAAGCATTTTTTTCTAAAGTAAAGGCTTGAAGAATAACATTCAAATCGTGCAATTTGAATTTTGCTGACACACGTGCATTCCACAAAGTCTGGAATTGGAAGTCCAACAGCATCTGCACTATATATTTATGATGCCAATAGAAAAATTATATGTATGTGTATAGAAATTTACACCATATATACATTTCCAAAATCCAGTTGGAATACTGACAAATCTTGTACCTTGTCAACATGAAATTTATTTTTTTGTTGAGAGAAAAAATTAAAACTTTGCCCTAGTCTTGTATATATACTTTGGAGAGAATGGAATAAAGGTGGGTGGTTGATCGGGGTACTGGATAAATTTGACTATGACAGGTCGCTTTCGATCCCATTTATTTTTTATTGGAATGGAATGTCATGATGAGGTGTCACTCTGACACTAAAGCAAAAGACCATACTTCAAGAGACCAACAGACACGAGCACCGAGAGAGAATATAAAGCCTTCCCCTTGCAAAACTGTTTAGCATTCATCAAGGCAACTAGCATTCCATTCCATGTTCAACTCTCTCACTTTCTCTGACTTCCAACCAATCCAATTCAATTTGATTGTGACAGGGACAAAAAAGCAGCACAGTCAGGGAGCCAGCATCTACTTAACTTATTTCCCGTGAAACAGAGAGACTCCGACATTCACAATAATTCACATTATAAGTAGCAAAGTATTATCAAACATCGTTGCCTCTCCCTGAAATCGTCCTCCTTCCTCCTGTCTGTCTCTTGGTACACTGATTGCATGTCAACTTATTGCATATCTACTATGGTTGTGCAGGTTACTGCTCAAGTTTCCGTTTTCTAATGTTGGATCTTTCAATGCCGCTGTTCAAATCAGCATATATATTTTTTTCGTTTCACCCTGGTCCTTGAAGTAAGCTTGCAAGAATGCACGGGGAAAATGGACCCTTCGTTGAATTACGTCTATTCTAGACGCCCAAATCAACAAGGGCCAGAAGGGGAAATAAACACACCTCAACCTCAACGGGCACTTCCTATCCGAAAATTCACCAAGAGGAATCGGTTAACAATTCGAAGACAGTTGGTTCAAGTTGACAGACCGACAACAGCCCGTTCTAGCTCAAGTGGAGACGGTGGCAACAACAACCAAACTCTTATAAAGAAACTGCAAGACGGTTTCAAACGAGTCGGGGGAATCGGCACTCACTACGTTATCCGAGACGGTGAATATATACCTGACGCGCCATCATACGAGTCCCAGGGTCGAAGACGCCATCTGATGGAGTCGAGACGAGCGTTAAATTTTCCTCCCGTAGCCACAGGTCTGTGCTTCCTGCATCTCCTCTTGTACCTTTGCCGTGATCAAGTTGGAGTTCACAAAGAAGAAGACATATACGTAAGCTTGAAGTACGTCTGGGAGGAGAAACAGTATTGGCGTTTGTTTGTGGCTCAGTTCTTCCATTTCAGTAAGATCAATATGTTGGTGAACTCTGTGACTTTGTTCACAATTGGTCGCTATCTTGAAAGGAAGGTTACAATGGTGGCGATGTTCATTGTGATTTTGGTGATGAGCGCTCTATCGCAGATAATATACATATTTATAAATCAGCGGATTTGTAATGACAAGACTCGTATCGACTTTACCTATGGCTTCGGGAACGTAATCTACAGCCTCAGAGTTCTCCTAGCTTACGCCCTGGAGCCAAGGAACTACGAAAGGGATTTGGTGTTTGGGCTATATCCGATGGTGGTGTCTGCTAGCCACGCACCGTGGCAGCCTGTTTTGGATTTGGCCGTTTTCTATGTCGTCTTACCGGAGCACTGTATAACTGGCCAGGCGTCGGGAATATTGGCAGGATTTATTGTATCGGCTGGACTACTCCTGTGGCCAACGAAGGGTGTATACATTGCGAATCCTCCATATTACTGGACGTTGATGGGTGCCAACGATCCTGAATACAGAAGGGATTCTGATGGCTCCGCTGAGGACGAAGATTATTGGAAGATTAGAACATATACTAACAGCGATTTCTGGCTGCCGACTTCATCAGACCCGATGGCATCCCCTGGCCCTGCATCTAGAAATGCCTCGATGATAAGTATAATCGCAGATTTTGGAACTGCACCAAGAGCCCATCTTCAGCCTCAGCCACATAGAACCAATGGCAGGCCGCCACGACCAACTACTTACCAACCATGGCCATGGGCGAATTCAATGGAAAAGAAATCCATCCAAATGAAAGCCCGGGTTGCCCAGTTCTTGTCTCATCCATCCGAATCAGTCTTAAAGTTGGCAAAAAACATTACACTTTTGAATCAACGTACGACACGAGAACACGAACCAGCTTCTGGAGAAACTTCTACTACTAGCATCAGAAGCCCGATGAACAGAACAGAAATTCTCCATATGAGACATATTGAATCGGTGGATAGTTTTGGATCGGGTGGCTCAAGGAGCAGTGCATCGTCATTTGAATCGATGGGGTTCTATGTTAATAGCTCACATGAACCCCACACCTAAACCGAAAGAAAAAGAGATTGTATGGCAGATATTGTCACTAGGAAGTATCAGCTCATGTTAATGGAAATTTCGTTAATCAATACAAAAAATAATTACTAATAATAACTAATTTAGCTTATTAAATTACATTAAATGATATTAATAGAATTATTAAACACATGCAATTTATTTTTTTATCTTACGACTTAAAAACGTTTTTTTGGTGTTTTTTAAAAGCTCTCTCATGTAATATTATTGCGTCAAGTTTGTTGTGTAAAAGTGCGTCTACAACACGTGATTTTATTCCAGCACGAATATTTGTTCGTAAGACAAATACAAAATAGTAAGGACACAAAAACAACGAATGCTCACATGCGTTTTATACTTGGCTTTTAGCATTATTTCGGAATTTCCTCAGTTCAGCCTCCCTCACATGTGTAGAGGTGAGTAAGATTTGGAGCCTGAAGTATGTATACTGAAGATAATAATAGAAATATTTCGGAATACCCAGAAATATTATGGTGCTTAGAGTCACTTTCTCTTTTTTCTGCTTCTCTGAATAATATTCATTTTTGTGACGGCTTAAGATCCCAACTCATACCAGCTTTCGTTTCTGTTTTCTTCTCTGGGTTTGCTCAGTTGAATGCTGGGAATTTTTGGAAATTTGTGAAAGAATAAAAAAGGCCATTTTGGTTCATGTACCATACCACTCAAATCATCCAGCCAAGCTTTCACACTTCAATAGCTATATTTTTCATCGCACCTTCTCGGTAGAAAGCTGAAAACGTACATTTTGTAAGTCATAAGTCGTGAAAGTGCGAAGACAGTGAAATTGATCTTGACTGGCGTTCATGCCATTTTTGTTTCATTGAACACCAACGGCTTCAAATCTTTGAAATGCTCTTCTGAAAATCAGGGATAAAATGGAAAAGAATAGTATTTCGTTTCGACCTTCTAATTCTTCTTTTTGTATTAAGTCCTATAAAGCTTTTATTAGGCCATTACGTACATCACATTTCAAATATGCTTCCAATGAAAACGAGAGAGAGAGAGGGGGGATCGCCGGAAATGAACGTGTGATGTGTAGGATGTTTGCGAAAAGGTCGTCATGTCATGTAAGCAAAATATCAAATGATGATAGTAAAAACCACGAAAACCTAGCCACTTCACTCCCAGTCTCATACATTTTTCCTGGAAGCCCCATATTCCTCGGTTTAGATTTGATTTGATTGAATTGGTTTTCACTATTTGCTTGTTTGGTCGCTTTACCACTCAAAGTCTTGCTGTATATACTAGCAAAGCCGAGTGGGTTTGAGTGGTAGCGAAGCAAGTCAAGTGGCAAAGTTTTCCAACATTTCGAACAAGAATCCAATCGAAAAAAGTTTGCTGGTCTAATGGCAAATACCTATCATCTCCAACTCTCCAGCTATCTCCGTATATTTTCTTTTTTCCTTCCTGTTTTGTTGTATGTGTATCTTTACCGCTACTTTTACTTCTAAAAACTCTCTCCCTCTACTTTTTTTCTCTTGAGGGGTTGACAGTTGGCACTTGTCTCCTCCAAGTGTTTACCTTAAGCTCATCTCACTAGTCAGTACACCATTTTGTTATATTGCCATCATGTTGTTGTTGTGTACTTCTTTCTCTTTAAAAAAATCTGTAAGAGTGCCAGTTATGCAATCCGCAATCTTTCTCTCCTTTCCCTTTTTCTCTCCTTCAGAAAAGATCTTTTCTACTCATATGATTTTCATAAAGTTTAAATACCCTTCCATTCCAGCTCCTTTCGTTCCATTTCTTCATCTTAGTTTTTATCCGTGAAACATGTCACGTCACAGTCTCCATATTAATTTTCCACTGAAAATGTTGGTGAATGTGCTCAGTGAGCTGGTCTGTTTTATTCGCTACGCGAGGTTCTACTACTGACAAGAGGTATGAAGAAGCAGTAGTAGTGGTAGGTGCTCATGCATACACATACAACGACGACGTATTGGAGGGGACTGAGATCCTTCTCTGCAAAAATTCATTGTGATTACATATACGTCCGTACTTACGTAGGAACATTTTTCAGAGGAAAAAAAGGCCATGTTTTGTGTTCCTCGTCTCCTTGATGTCGTGAAATTCTCTGGGAAGAATGCTAAAAAATGGGGCTTTTGTTGGGAATCCTGAAAAAAGACATGTCAACAACTTTTGGTGCGCGGTGGAAAAAAAAGAATGAGAGAAAGGAAGTATAACGTGTGTTGCTTGCTTGGTCGCCTTACTCTACTTTTAAAGAGGTATGCTAGCGCTTGAACGGAATCCATTAGCTGGCAACTTGGTTCTTTTTTTGCAATTGTGTTCTGGAGGCTGCACTTTTTCCATTTCAAACTCATGCTCTCCATCTTTCCATTTTAAAAATCGTGTCGCCTTTGTCATATATATGCATGCTCCAATGTGCTCCAGATATCCTATTTTTTCACTCTTGTCATCGTCGTCATCATGATCATCACCATCAACATGATCTCTCGTGATCATCAGAACTCGTTGGACCATGATTATGCATAGCAAGGGAGCATGCATCTAACAACACCAACATCGCTTGCCTGCTTGCTCTTGCATGGTAATCATCACAATGACTCCATTTGCGAGTCAAATGTGCGGAAAAACTGGAAAAAAACTGGAGGGATTTTTGCTTGCCTTCATTTTAGAGTAGGAAAAATTTTGCCATGATAATAATGCACATTATACTGGTACATAGCACAACAACAACATTGGTAACGACAACTGCCTTTAGTAGAATTGCACATCGCGAGGATAAAAAGGTAGAGAATATGCTAGCGTGGTCGTAATCATCAAATCATCGTCAACTCTGCTCATGTTGACGGTTAGGTAGGCATGGGTGTTGTGTGCTGTGAGCTAAAAAGAAAATTGTCGTTTGATGATGGGATGCCATAGGAAGTGCCTACGTACGATTATGAAAACGACCTCTGAGCGCCGTTGTCGTCGTCATGCTGGGTGAAGGAAGTAAAACTGATTTTAAGTGGGGCTCATGCTAGTTCTACTAGCTCTTTATGTTGATCTTGTTCACTGTTGGAATGAAATGTATTTTTGCACAGGGTAGTAATAATGAGTCGAGTTGAGTGTTTGAATTTAGAGAGAATGATGATGATGATGCTGGGAGAAGCTTGAATGAATGAGTACAGGAAGAGATGGGAACTTCCTCCTGTCAGTATCCCACGTTATCTTATTCCTTGCTACCATTTCACGTGTCATTTTATTCACTAAACGCTTTTGTTCTCAGAGAATGGGATTTTTTTTTTTGTAAATTGGGGACTCTTGGAAAGGGAAATTGCCTACTTTTCAAATGAATTAAAAGCAATTTGTGAATTTTTTAAAAGTAAATGTAATTTTAAATCATTGTTCTTTTTCGTGAATTTTTCAGGCTCCTTGAAGTGTTCCGAGTCGGAATTCCAATGTCTGAACCAACAACACTGTGTCCCGTCTCGATGGAAATGTGATGGGGAAAATGACTGCAACGATGGAAGTGATGAAGACCCACAATTGTGTAGTAAGTCAAATAGTTATAGTAAGACATAAAAAATAGGGGGTAAAGATCGTAATCATTTGCACAATTTTTCAATTTGGCAGGAACCTTACGTTTTTTCTATTAAAGAAGTTCAAAGGGTTTATGTTCGCTTCAAAAATGAATTGTAGATCGACATTAGAAATGCATTAGGATTTTATAGGGTTTGCAATGCAAGATACAATTCCAGTAAATTATAACCGCTAGAGAACTTTTCTTGCAAAGAAATTTCCATTTGAAATGGCAATAGTATAGGGACTTTATACAGTCGCGAACATTTTCATGATAATGAATGTGGCATACGATGATGTCGTCTCTCGCGACACAATCTTTTGCATCATAGCTGGCACCTAACAAATTCTTCTGGAAGATGCTCCATCTATTCATGTATTACGTATGTGTGTGTGCAACAATAAAAACGTCATTGAATGCTGTATTTATTGTATTTATTTGCCACGTTGGAAATTCCCAGGCGAATAAAACGAAAGAATTGGCATTGGGCTCATGATGGCATATGTTTCTATACTGTTATGGCATGGTATGACATTGCGTAAGACGGAAAATATTTAGTATTGTTAATGGCAGTTGCTTATTTGGTGTGCTATTCCTTTTGATGTTTGTTGTGTAACCGTACATTCATTCTCATAATGTTCAAGAAATGTATGGAAAATAATGAGTTGAGGAATGCGGTGAAATTGGATGGGTATAGTGTATATGAATGTACATTAAAATACCTTGTACGAATTTCCGAAGGAACTTGACTTGAATGATTCCGTCCTGATGATGCTACGTTGATTCCATCTCATCGTATCATGTGAAAACATGCATTGCGAAAGGGTACACACTTTTGGGGAAATTTCGTAACAGCAGACCCTCATTCGCATCATTCGCATTTCGAATTTTACGCACGATAAGAAAATGCGACGTTTTCCTAGATCTACTCGCTCTGTTTTTGAATGCTGGGTTATGTAGATATATATAATGTCTAGCGGCAGAAGCTGAAGCACATATAAGGCGAAAAACTTGATTTCAACGTATTTGTACCAAAAATACACGAGGCACAATTGAAATAAAAATACATGGAACTTTTGCAATGGTGAATGGTATTTTTACCTACTTATTTGCCATATAATGTTCACTTGTAAACGACGACGTCTGGAAAGAGAGAAAATCCTGAGAAGAATGTTCATGGTGATGTTTTTACGTTTTCTAATGGAAAATTGTAAAGAAAGAAATAGCTAGAGCGAGAAGACGAACAGGGAGCGAAAGGTTGTTGAGGAGGATATTATGTTGGTCGTTGGTTGAGTAAGTAAAGTAGCAGTAGTAGCAGCTGACGACGACGACGACTGTTAATATTCCATTAAGAATTCACCTCACAAAGTGTATATACATAATCTTGCTCACTTTTGACTTTTGAATTGGGCGATTTTCTTGGCAAGACAAGGAATGGGAGGTGCTTATACGCCACCGCCACACACACAACGCCAGCCACCAACAGTAACACCACACCACCGAAAAACCAAGACCACCGTCGTCATCATTATCGTCATCCTCATCGTTTCCATAGGCTTTCTCTTTCACAATATTTCTTTGTGGAAACAGGCTCTTTTCTGTTCTTTCCCGTTTCTCGCTTCTCTTTCTCTCGGAAACTTTTCATCTTTCCTAGTTTTGAATCAGTTGGCGTATACTCCATTTGTTAAGTTAGCTTTATATTATATTAACACCCTACGCACCCGAGACATTAGAAAATGCATTATTATCCTGTATTGTGTTGTAGTAATGGAAAGGAATATAATAATAATAATTTTGCTGCTGCTGCTGCTGTGCTAGAATTTTCCACGTGGAAGAATTAATCAGGGAAAATGGAGAATACCCTTGAGAATCTTCACCTCGTATTCCTCATTTTCTCAAAAAGAAAAGTTTTCTCTTCTTATTCTTCGCAGTTCACATTTTTACATTATATGTTTCCTCCTCGCCATTACATTATTGCCACTTGGAATATTGATGATGGTTAAAAGCTGGCACAACAAAAACTTAAATGTTATGCGTAGTATATATTTTAATAGGATGGTCGCCCAAGGCCCATAGCTTTTCTACCTTCTTTTGACAACCTCTTGTTGTACAGGCAGACTTTCCAAAATTTTGTGTTAAGTTATGTTGTGACATGATAAGGTTCTCCAGACAAGCAGTTTATTACGAATGTACACTGTGGTTTTTACCCCACACTGTAGTGTTTAAAAGTACACGTATCACGTTACTTGGTAGAGTTTTTGGCTCATCTCTTTGCCATCGGCATTTTGCCGTAAAAAAAGCCTGAAAACCAAACGTGAAACCAGAAAACTTGGAATCCGTCTCGCATCTCATCATTTCAACTCATCGTTTCCTTGTCGTTGATGCTTATATGAAGCTTTAGTAGGAGGATACACATAGGTATTATACTTTCAGGGAGACACGGTAGTGGTGGTGGCCGAAAATGATGTTTTATAGTTGCTCTGTTCTCTGTTACTGCTGTTGTTATGTCGGTGGTGGTGTGGTGCTAGGGAGGGAGTCGTCAAGTCAGATGAGGAGAGCAAGGCAGCATCCGGAATTAATTACCACATGCCCCTTTAATTATTCTCTTCAAAATTTCTTGAAATACACATACATACATGCAGAGCAAGTAAGTTTTCTGCTAAGCTCAGCAAAGTTGGCAGGAAAGGATGAAGGAGGTGTGCTCCTGTGGCATCTCAAATGCCATTCTCCTCTTTTATTTCCCCCTTCTCTCATATTCTTCATCTCTCTCCTTGGCTCTGGATTTTGCCGCTGGATCTTGTTGCATCGCATGCATATAATTATTATTATATAGCTCCTGCTGCTTATGATGACGAGAGGGAGTAAAGCAGGAGAGAAAATGAATTAGCTCACTTTACTCTTCCCTCTGTTTTGGCTCTGCTGCTCCTGTTCCTTCTTCAATAACTACTTATCCAAATGAACTTGCTCCAGGGATTTTGCTCGCTCTTCCTCCTTTCCAAAAAATTATTACTTTACTTTTTTTTCTCAACTTTGCCATTCACATCTACAAAACACACATCATATATGAAACAATAGAAAAACAACAGCTATCATAATCATATTCACAACTGTCCGAATAGGTAATCCCTTAAAGTCATAATATTATACAAACAAAAGGTATGTATATTCATCCCAAATTTTTGAATTGCTTAAAAGAAAGTAAGTGGCAGGCTTAACGTCACTCACCAACAGAGTCGTAATATTAGCATTATTGCGCATTAAAAAACTTTGTTCACTTCTCGCCTGTTTCAGTTTCAGGCATAAAAAAATAAATATTCAATTTCAAAAGTCATTGGAAGCAGGAGGCGCTCCCATTTGATTACTCTTTCATATGAAGGATGAACGAGTTGAGAGTTTAGTGGGTGGTGGAGTTCTTCCATTCATTTTACGATTTTATGTCTGGGAAAATGGCATACGTAATCTTGTCATAAGAAATGAGCATCTTCCATTCAGGCATTCCATCCATTCATGCATATTCATGATTTTACGTCAACTTCAAAGGGGAAGAAATTATAATAAAAAACAGGAATAAATAATGACAAACTTTTTTTTGGCGAAAGTAATTTATTATTAGAAAACATTTTTTTTTTTTTTCGTTTTTACTGTACGCATAATGTATTCTGTAGTTTGGTAGTTTTGAGACTTTTGAAAGTAAAAAATGCTTTTTGATGTTTTATATTATGCAATGTATGTAGACGTATATTTTTGGTTGGTTTGTAATTTTTGTACTTTTTGTTTATGTAATTTTTGTTGCTGTTTTCATTATCCGCTATTCTCCTGTAAAGAGACCGATGGTCGAACCTGCCTGGACAGCGATTTTGCCTGCTCACGGAATTTGTGTATTCCAAAGGCTTGGGTTTGTGATGATTCTCCAGATTGTCCTGATGCTAGGGATGAGGCTGATTGTCACAGTAAGTTTTGTATAGACAAATAGGACCCATCGAACAAACGAAAAAAGACATGACTGCATATTATACTCTCACATACACACAATCAATCACAAAATACACATTATGTGTATGTGATAACAACAACATGCAAAACATGACTTTAACATGTATGTATAATGAAACAACTGTGTAGATCAAACAAATTCACATGACAAGTTTTACTCTCAAAAACGACCTCAAAAAATATGAGACACGTCGACGTTAGCTTGATGACAAGAAACACCATCATGCTCTCATCTTCTATGCAACAACGAAGAAATGAAGAAAACCACTCTGAAATTGAGGAAAATGGAATGAGAAAGCATGAACTCACGTCGTGGTGGCCCATTCAATATTCATTTGCAGAAAGTGAGCTAAATGAGCCTTACTGCATGTGACCTAAAACGATGACGAGGACACACAAGGACAAACTGATGATCGAGAATGTGAAAACTCACAACGTTTGTGCATATTTTTTCTCTGTTTAACAACGACCAACAAAACGAGAGTGGAATGAAAAAAGATGAGATGAAGAAGCAACAAAATTTGTAGTGAGTGACCTGACTGACATCTACCTAAATATATCTGTATATTATTATGTATCATAATGTATATACGTTGATAGTGGGTATTGAGGGCACAAACGAAAAAAAAAAACGAAACCAAGAAGCATAGAATGTTCCAAATTAAAAGTGACATGAAAGGAGGAGAAAACGGAAAGTTGAAAGTGAAAACTGGTGGTGGTGGTGATGGTGGCACTAGATGTTATGCTGTTGCTGCTTCTGGAGAGAAGAAAAAAAAAGACATTGCAGCTGAAACTGGAGTGGGTTACACAACAGACAA
Organism: Willowsia buskii; assembly: GCA_034700685.1. Taxonomy (NCBI): domain Eukaryota; kingdom Metazoa; phylum Arthropoda; class Collembola; order Entomobryomorpha; family Entomobryidae; genus Willowsia; species Willowsia buskii. The sequence continues at coordinate 13,099 of JAQIXW010000251.1, forward strand.
CAACAACAGTCAAAGCAGACGGAGAAAATTTAAGCAGCAGCAGCTTCAAGGATTGAGAGTCCAATGGCAGGAATATAGATGGATGGAAATGGAGTTTCCCACATTACCCAACCGACCCAGAAGCAGCATCCATTACCATAATAGATGCCAGGATGGATACTGCCTTGCGAAACCATAATAATATGCACACCATGCAATCATATTACAAGCAAACCAGCAACATTGTAAATCTACATTGTGCTCTTAAAAGTCTCAAGTCAACTTTGTCTCTCATACTAACACATCACACCGCTGGCACTACTCTACCGACTTGAAAAAAAAACTCCCCAAAGGACATGTGTGTACATCTATGAAATTGTATATGGTACGCTGCGATGGCTGGTTACGGTTACTCTGGTGGAACCCAACCAAACCGCGACGGCTGCGACGAGTCTCTTTTCGGTTTTTGCTTTACTTTCATTATTATTATTATTTTCAGTATGATGATCAGCAAGAAAAAATACGAGAAAGTTTTATTTTTACCAGAGAAATTGTAAACTTTCTCCCTCATTTCTGCTTCTTCATTTCGCTACTTGATTCTTCTGTTGCTGTTTCTTTCTTTCCTTCTTGTATGTATGCTCAACGAACCTGAAAGTAAAAAAATATAAAGAATATATAAGTACGTATATGTATACGGTTTTGAGTATAAAAGTGTCCGATTAGCTTGTTTTCATTCACGTTGATGTGCATGTGTATAATAATATTGTACACGTACATTTTATGTCTCGGTCTATGAGCTTTTTCTCGGATGCTATTTGCTTTTTCTGCTTCTTTTCTTATTATGCCTGCTTCAAAAATAAATTCCAGGGACAGTAAAGAAAAAAAAACTTGGTTTGTTGGCCGTGTTGGTGATAAAAGTGTTCTACTGCTTTCCTTCTACTACTACTACTACTACTCTCCATTTCAAAATCGATATTCATTTTCCCCCATTATAACAAGTAAAAAGACATTTTTGTGGAGTGGAGTTTGTTCCAATTTCAAGTTCCAAACATTCTCTCTCTCTCCTCGAAAAAAATGGAAAGGAGGCAGCTTCTCTTCATCGTGCAAATTGGACTACTATTACACTCTCTCGTCTTCAAAGCAGCATTGTTACACGAGCAGAAGAGGAGAGTAGTACAAGGACATATTATTATTATTACTTACGTTCTAGGAAAAGGAAAGGTACACGCGTTGGAAAGGCTTCCTTTTGTGTGTATATTGTGTGCATATGTCGGCTGTTATATATGTGTGTACGCGAAGCTGCTTTTCCTTTTCATCAACTCAGCTGGAAATAACAGGCTTTGCCAAATAAAATGATATAAAGGAAAATTTTATTAAATTGCTACTTTGACTCGACACGGTGAAAAAGGGAAGATCAGACGTGAAGGAAAAGGAGAAAAGGTGTTCCTTTGCAATAAAAGCATGATCAGCGGCATCATCAACATCATGACAGCACTCCTGAAATAGAGAGAGAATTGCAAATAAAATGATTCTGGGAATTTCGCAGATCCATTCATTCATTATATAACAAGTGGGGAGATTCGTAATATAAGCTGTTGTGAAAAGGGTTACTTTTGAAATGGCGGTAGTAGCGTACATACAGGATGAGTAGCGCCTGGTCGTGTTATATTCAATCGAGAGAGTTCAAATAGTTGCTTCTACTTACTTTGTTCAAAATAGGCTTTTACATAGAGATGAGATTGGTAAAGTGGGCCTGTGTCTGTGTGTGTTTGAGGTGGTTTGCTTGCGCTTCCCTGCTGTTTGGGTGGGCATGTCATTTGAATCTGATTGAGGAAGAAAGTGGATGTGAGAGAAAATATCAAATGAAGAGCAAACATGACAGGAGAATATATTTTACACTACCAGGGCTAGAGAGTTTCTCCCAGTTTGAACATAAAAGGTAAATAGAAAGCGAGAAATGTGAGGAGCAGTATGGCAAATTGCGAAAGAGAAGATGATGATGATGGATTGATGACCAGACCACAAACAGAGCAGCGAAACACAAGACCAAACACTCTCCTTCATGTAGTAACTTGCACAGAGGGTTTAATTTAAAGTCAACAATGTTGTTTTTTTTTGCACTAATTTTTTCCGAGTATCGCAGGATGATTTGACTTGGGTGTAAAAGTAGTAATCGAGCTAGCATAGGTAGTGGATCTGATGAATTGAATGGGATCCACTACACTACCTTCTCTAAAATACCGCGTACATACTGCAATGTCAGTTTGTGTACTTTGGTCGATTACGAAATGAAATTAGTGCTGCTGCGGACAAGATACTTCAAAAGTGGAATTGTGTAGGCAGCTGTTCTTTGGCTTAGCATGGATTGAGACGATATGATGATCACCAGAAGAGTAGCAACGAAATTTTACGCAATACGCAACCTATTTCCTGTGTGTACTGACTACTGACTTTGCACGATATTTTTTTGGGAGAAAAAGGAGGAGGCTTTTCCGATGATGATAGTGATGCTTATAAGTTCAGTGTTCTGGAATGAATTGAGAATGACTTTTCCGAAAATAAGGGGGAAAGCATATATATTGGCTCACTTTGAACCAACAACCATCCCCATTTGAGAAGGGAATAGAGAGGAGGAAGTTGTGGAAAATGAATTGAGCAGTCAACTCGAGTAAATCCACTACTTGGCGCTAGGTACTGGTTTTTGGCTTGCTTTTTTCCCTTTCGTAATAAAACGCAACACATGTAATACAAAATTACTTGCTTTTTATCGAAAATTGGAGTTGCAAAGAGATTACAAAAAAGTTGGCTGCTTGCTGAGCTGGGGTTTTTGCTAGAAATTGAACCAACTAGTGAGCAGTAAAGCTACAGCAATTTTTATTCCTGTTTGCTTTCGGCGAAAAGATACGTAATGTAATGTAACGTACGAGAAAATGGACAAAGTGGTCATGTGCACGCCTTCTTCTTTTCCTATATGGTGACGGTAGAGTGGTGATGATGATCTACAATTTTTTTTCTTGCCAGTGCCCGCAAGGCTCGTTTTTCTTCACACGGAGAGAAAAAACCACACTTCTAACAAGTCATGTTGGAAGAAAGTAGAAAAGGAACAGATACGTGGCGGTGTTAATAAATTGCTTTGCATTATAAGCAAAAATACAAGAAAAAAGCTCCCAGCATAAGACTAATATGCTTTCATGCTGACTTGTACAGGGAAAGTCTCTTCTTTTTTGTTTGTGTGATATGTCGCAATAGCTTTTGCAAAAAAATGTCTCCTCCTTGTCCGGTGACATTTACTGGCTGGTCCACTTTTTTCAAATACTCTTCGGTTACTCGCACTGTTTTTCGACGGATGGCATCGCATGACCAATTCTCTTGAGAGGACCTCGTCTGCACATCGCCATGCTTTCTTTGCGCTGCTGCTGCTGTCACAAAGCAAAATGCCATTCGCACGGCCATTAATTCTTTTGCTTTGGGGTGGTATCATGGTAATGATGATATTTGGGAAAAGAGGATCACTGCTGTCCTCTCATGTTGCTCATGTTTCCTTCATATTTCATGATCATCTTGATGATCTAGTTTGGTTGCTTTTTGTGTGGAGGCAGGAAGAAGGGAGGAATGTGCTTAATAAAAAAAGGTTGGCTCCGTAGGAAATGTCATTGGATGAGGACGATGATGATCATGATTTTAATCATGATGATCATCACGCTGCTGTCGCTGCCGCTGCTACTGCCATATCAAGCTAAATTGCATCTCCGTCAGGGTCCTCTGCGGCTTTGATGGTAATTCCGCAAAATATAATTTATTGCTTGTCTAACTCATAGCAAAGCAGATTTTGCTTTTCCCACCGCAACATGACATGGGGGCGATTCATTCAACTGTCAGGCTTGTCACTGATATTAGTATTTCCCATATGCATCCTCATTGGTTATTACAGAGTTACATAATGAATGAGCGAACGCGCTGCCATAATAATAATGATAATAATGGAATTTGGCTGTTTATAGGTGACATAATAAAATAAATTTTACTACTGCTGCAGGACAGGCGCAAAAACTAATTACTGCCATTGTGCTACATTATTGTGAGCCTCAAAACCGGGATTATTTTTATGGGCTTATGCATTTACATAATATATCAAATTATTATATTTACGATCAGAAAAAGTCAATTTTAAAATACTTGCATGTGCATGAGACGATCTTTATAATCTTTCTACTTATTGCCTTGAAAAATGCTAATTTGGGGGCTTTTTGCCTTTTTTCCATGATTTATTTTACAGGTAACTTCACATGCAGTATAGACCAGTTTACGTGTGTGGAAGGAACAACAAAAAAGTGTTTGCCACTAACGTGGGTCTGCGATGGGACACCGGACTGTGCCAACGACTCGGATGAGAAGGCTTGCAGTAAGCAAACATTTTAAACTTTCTTCTCATTCCTCTTTTCTTCTTGGTCTATCCTATTTGTTTAAGTACTTATTTATGCTACTACACACATTTTCAAATAAATGGGGTAAGAAACGGGGGTGGTTTGGTTGCTTGTCTCCGATCCGACATGATTTTGGGTGAAAAGTGAGTTTACCATGTGTATGAAGAGCTTCTACCAAAGATTGGTGGTAGGACTACTGGAAGGATGGATGATCACTTCTCCGTTGTGCTCTTCAGATGAAGAAGCGACTAAGTTTGCTTCAGAAGAGATCTGTGATAAATGATGATTACTCAAGCAGAAATAATGGAGCAACAACGTTAAACTTCACAAACAACAAGTGCTTTGTTGGCTTTACTTTATGCATGACTATATAATATTTCAACTATAAATTGGATGAGAATGAGGATCTCTATAGTAGAAGTGCCCGTGTTCACTTGACTCTCATGCACATTCTTCTTGCTCAATTCTGCCACTCCAAAATCCGCACAACAACAACAGCAGCATACACATTGAAAATATATAATAGTAATAAGGGGAATAATGATAATCTAGGAAAATCCAACTTTGTATAAAGTGTATTGAAAGTGGATCTAAAGTAAAAGTAGTGAGTGGGCTTCTTGTTATTATTATTATTATTATTCAGTAATGATGGCGGAGGCATATCGTCGTTTCTGATATTCTGCTTCCTCATGTTATACAGGAAAACTGTGAAAGAATATATAGTTTAGTGTTCAATTTTTAGTACAAGTGTCGTACTAATAATAATAGAAGTGATATTCTCTCGGGAATATCCATGAGATAACAGTTGTGTGTGGTAGTAGTGGCGGTGACTTGACTTTGGATAGAAAGGTAGAAGAGAAGGGAAAAACAAGCTTAACGCTGCCTGCTGCTACTTCCTGATTGTGTGATAGTGATAGAGAATAATATGAGATCAAATCGTATTTTGTTAAGAGCAGAGCAGGAGTGAATTGGCAAAAGTAGCAGGGAGAGAACGAGCACACAAAACAATTGTATGATAGGACAATATACAATCTCTATTATATACGTGCCTATATGATATTACAAGAAAGGTAGGTTGAGCTAAGAGAGACAGAAAGAGAGAGAGAAGAGGGAAAATTTAGTGAAAGTGTGTGTGCAAGAGAAAGAAAGCGGTTTAAAGTTGAAACAATTCAGTTTTGCATGCTCTCCTGAGGCTCTCCTCAATGGCTTTTCCTCCATGAGGATTTATTGCATGGATTTGCCTGTTCAACAGCAGGGAAAAAGAAAAGGAGAGAAGAGTTTTAGTTTGTACAACTCAACTACAACTTGGAGGCGAAAATCCAGATTTTTCACATATGCTACTTAGCTAAGCTATGAATACAGTGAACGCATCTCTGTCTAGAACGCATATAACATTACATAATAATGCATTTCATATGTATAAGCAATAAGAAAATACTACTCTTGCCAAAACTTTCTCGGTGGCGCTTCTTCTTTCCTTTTGTTATAAATAAATGGCACCCATTCTCCATTTCTCTCTCTCCAACTCAATGTGTTATGTTATTCACTTTACGAAAATTTCATGAGAGAAAGAGTAAAGCAGAGAGATTGAGAGTATGTGTGTGTTTCTCTTTATTTTTCCACTTTACACAAGTTTCTTGTCTTTCCCAATTTGAGCTCTTATTGGTGCTGTCCCTTTTCATTCTCACTTGAAAACAGTTTCCGAAAATATCTTCCTCCAAAGTGCCAGCAGTAGTCTAGGAATTTACTCCTTTCCTCCCAGTCAAAGCCAACCAACCAACCAAACACTTTAGCCATTTTGACTTAAATAATGAAATTATTATGACCATTGCTCACTCTACCAATCCGATATACTACATTGTACCATTGCACAAAAGCGTTCTACTTCCATTTTTAAAACTGTACTCACTCTCAAAACTCGTTGTCTCCTTCCGTCATTCTCCTCTACAATAATCCATTATTTCACTTTATTTTAACTTTATTTCCGTCAATTTCCTTTTCCACAAAATTTCTTCCTCACACCATTTCGTAACAATAACACTTCCTCTCTAGTACTTATCCATTCACTCATTCAATGAAAATGACAAGTCTTTGGAGTAAATAGGTAAATTGCTATAAATGGGTAATGCCTAAAAACAGACACGTACACATACAACCAAGAGCAGTTCATAGTGTAGAATTTCGTTTTGCTGTGATGACTCCACTACTATAACTTTCCCCTTTTTTTATTCGACCATCTAAACTCAAAGACACTATCTCTTTTTGAAACCAAATTTAGTTGTATTATATAAGTTTTAGTCAATTTAACAAGTCACTACTGAAATAGGGCGACAGCTTTAAATTATGTAATCTTTACATTCTTATTTTGTAGCTCCATGACCATCTATTTTCTTTGATGATAAAAAGAGAAAAGCGCGCTATTGCTCAAAGGCTAGATAAAATGCCAACTTTTGTTCTACATGTCCTTCAAACGGTGTTCCTATTTCTATGTATATACATTTGCCATAAAAAGTTTTCTACTAATAGTACAAGAGTACGTGGGCAGACATGGAATATGTTTTGTAAAGGCCAGTAGCAAATAATAAGAGGTAGAATTTTATCTTGAAGGGATGAAAAAGTTTTTGACGAAGCTTCTTCCACTTGGCTTTTTCCCTTTTAGAATATACTCAAACTTTTGGTAAGTCCGACCAAAAAAAGAAAAAAAAATAGAGATGGTAAAGATGGATAGGAAGAACGAATAAATGAATGACTTCATCTATCTCTTTTGTCTGATTCTTTATTTGGTGGACAAAGTCGGGCGGAAAGTTGAATAAAGTCGGTGGTATGTGCGGTGTCCTTAAAGCCGGAAGAGATTTGGATGCATTTAAAATGAGACTGATAAGAAGCAAAGGCTGCAGAGAGCGACTAAAGAAGTAAGCTGGGTTGATAGAGATATATTTTTATCGGGATCGTGAATCGTTTATGTATCATCTCTTCCTGGTTGGTTGTATTTTCTCCTCTCTCAAAAGCAAATAAAAGTCCAATGAAATTACTCGTAAAAAGTTTGAAGAAAGGATGAAGAAATAAGCTGGTATAAAGCGTATTATCAGTATTCAGCATAGTCGCTCATGAAAAGGACGAAAATGATAACGATGATGGGAAAAGATTTGTCAAGGAAGAAAAGCAAGCATGAGCGTATTACAATTATGATTATTATTACTAATGATCCAACCAAACATGGTTGTCATTTTCCTATTTTTTGTGATGATCCATAAGAGAAAAAAATGTCAAAAGGAAAAGAGAAGATACGTGGGAAAAGGTCTATTCCGTCACATCAAATATCATGCAAATGTAGCTAGATGTGTCCTCGCATCGTCGTAACTGCTACTTACCAGCGTTTTATTTTAATAGGGAAACGAACAAGTTTGGATTTTTCCTGTCTTGCTTTATCTACTTTCAGATGTAACTCTCTATGAGGTAGTTTCTCTATTTGCTCGTTGTGGAGATCGAGATGAAGAATGAGCACGGACAAAGTCATAAAATATGAGATTAATGTTGCATGAGAGATGGAGACAGCGCAAAACTCTCTCCAGAGCTGAACTCGAAAACGAAAACATATAGATGCTCACATATGAAGAGAAGGGAAAGCAGTAACTTTTATATTTTTGCTTGCTAGGATGGTTAGGTTTCGGGTTGAAGATCATGATGATGATGACACACAAAATGCTCCTTTTTGTACACCAGCCTCTTAAAGAATAGAGAACCGACCTGAGCTTGTCTTCAACTTTTTTTTTCTCGTTCTTTTGGAAGAAAAAATATATATTTTATTCAAGACCTTTTAAGAAGCATAACTGATGAAGAAGGAAACTCGTAGAGAGAGAGAAAGTAGGGAATAAGAGTGGAAGGGAAAAAAATGTTTGCAAAGTTAGAAAAAAAGCAGCAAGAGCTCTTTCGTCACTATATACATACTGCTTTGCAACGGAACATGTTTAATGCATGGGATGGGATGCTCTCTGGTTTCTCAACAAGACAAACCAAAGCAACCTTTTTGATCATTATCATCGTATTGCTGTTGTCGTTGTGCAGAATAATGGAAAAGTATAAAAAATAAAAGTCACAACGGTAAAAAAAAGAGAGTCAGCACTTTGACAATTTTTTGTTGTTGTGATTTTTTCGTAGTATGCATGAAAAATACAAGAAAGACAAGTCAAGTTATGGGATTTGCTGAATATTGAATGTACATATATTGATGCTGTCGTTGTTGTGGTGGGGAGAAAGGGATGTGCGGAGGCGGAGAGTAATAAGAGTTGTCAACCGATCAGGATCCTAGGGTCTTTTGCTCGAATTTCGGTGAGAAGAGGATGATGGGGGATAGGCCCTTCTCTGACAGATTAATAATAAAATAAATAGGGAAATACCACCTTACTTGTCTTTTGCATGCTTATGCTGCTGCTACTGCTGTATCGTATATATAAGCATATGCTCTATTCTTATTTTATTTTTAGTTCTTAACATTTTTTGGCTTCTTTTGCTCTTGACTTTGCAGAAAATACATGTACTGGGGCATTTATGCTGGAAAATCTCAGCAGCTTTTTCAAGAAAGAAATTGTGCCACTGGTTTGCGTTTTGATAGAAACACGTGATGCCTAAAAGTAGATTAAATGTGAACAAAGAAGAAAGGAAAAAATATATTCATATGCTTGCTTGTATATAAATGTCACGTTGAGAAGGACCATATTATGTGCTTTGCAACGTGCCAGCGAAATCACGGGGATTCTTGTTCTCTGCTTTCTTTTTATATGATTGTCCTTGAAAGGCTTTCGGCTAGATTTAGAGTGATGAGATTTGAAGAAAAAAGAAGGAAAATAACTGTGGAAAATGAAAATGTGTTATGTAAAGTTTATAGCGAAGGGAAATAGGGGTAATAATATAAGTACATGTAGATGGAGAAGTTTGAATAGATATTTTCAGGTTTCAGAAGCCATCAGCAACTTTTTCAAGGAGACGGATATAAAAGAGAAGACTGGAAAAAGAAACAAGTGAAAAATGGAACATCAACGGGAAAATTGAGTTGGGACTTTAATGGAAATATACAAACAATATTTGTGACGACAGCTTATATAAAATGAAAGTTGACATTGAAGTGGGCTTTGCAGACAAATCACATAATTTAATTCATAAGACATTCTCACAAATCAGACTGACTTTTTAAGTGCTGTTTTTATGTAAATTACTTATTGAGATAGAAAATGATACACTATGTACAAATATAAATATAAATTTATTATTAATTTTCGCACCATTAAATTATTATGTTTTTTTCCTTCTGCAGATGCAACATGCACTTCGGCAGAGTTTACTTGTCGGAATGGCAAGTGTATTGTAAAGCACTGGGTTTGTGATGGAAATAATGACTGCACGGATAACTCTGACGAGGAACACTGTCCACCGAGATCTTGTACGCCTGGGAAGGATTTCATGTGTAAAAATGACTCTAGTTGTATACTAGCTACGTGGCGGTGTGATGGAGAATATGACTGTGCTGATGGATCTGATGAGAAGGTGTGAAGATATTATTGTAAAACTTATCATCTGGAACTGCTTAGTAAAGGTTGTGAAAATTTACTGGATGGTAAAATATTGCTATTTTTATAGGGTTGCTCTTCCGACCATGCCAATGTAACTTCTCGATGTGGCAAGCAAGAGTTTGAGTGTGGAGACCGACTTACCTGTATTCATAGCTCTTGGTACGATTTCCATTGTGTTTTTAGCAAGAATGCATGTTATTTATTTGTGTGTGTGTTGGTATATTTACATTCTTTTATTTTAAAAATGATCGATGAAGTGACAAGTGCAGTTGTACACGCATTTCATTTTATTCTTTGTTACGGATTGAATAAATAAGTTTGTTTGGCTGGGTAATATGTTTTCAGGGTTTGTGATAATGATCAAGACTGTCCTGATGGTTCCGATGAAGATGAAACGCATTGTCAGCACGTCAACTGCAGACCAGACCAGTTCCAGTGTAGGAGTCTCGAGTGTATTCCTGGTCATTTACAGTGCTCAGGCAGTCCAGAATGTTCAGATGGGAGTGACGAGGAAAACTGCTGTAAGTACCTAGTCCATCCGTGTTTTTTAAAAGCAGAGAACCAGAAGCTCTGCTTGCTGAGATTGTTCAATTTTTCCCAATATTATTATCGTCGTTGTACAAGACAAGTACAAGATTTAACGCTTAGTACAAAAATATATTGGTGTGTATGCTACTTACGTTGTGATAATGTATCAGTGGTGGTAGCGGTATGGAGAAAGCGAATTTCAAATGAGAAGGAAGAGAGCGAGAGAGGGACCCTTTTGTACGTGTCGTTTTGGCAAGAGGCCCTTTATCACTAAAGCCCATATCATGTGTCAGGCGGCAAGCAAGGAACAATGGCCGCATAGCCTATCAATCATGACAAGGGACTCTCTTTCTGGCACTGTGGAGCACATTAGCACACCAGCAGCCGCTCATTTTCCCCACACCTCCCTTATATCTAGTCCTACAACAAACTACCCCGGCCCTGCTGCTATCTCACACATTTTATCTAGTGGCCATTATGGTGGACACTGTAATGTTTGTTGGTTGTACGTTATAGTAGAAGAGAAAAGCAGTTCATTCTCGTTTTCTCTACTCGGCTCTCATTCTCTCTCTCTCTTTGGATTTATGAAGCACATCGTATCGTGTGAACTTCACAATGTCTTGTCGCTTTTCTTCATCTACCACCATTATTATAACTATTATGAGTATTATTGCCATTAGCAAGTTAGTGAGTGTATGTACTACACGTATCAGCAGTGCTACTAGTTGAGCCAATGAAAGCCGCACCATTGTTGTAGCACATATAATATTTGGTCCAGATTCCTTTTCTTCTCCTTTTGACTTAAAATACTTAACTTTCTTTTGTGTGTGTATTCTTTCGTTTCATTATATAGCCCTATATGGTCCCGGAGGAGCACTTGGGAACGGCACGAGAATTATCGGCTCGGGGTGTAACCATAAGACAGAGTTTGACTGCGGCTCCTCCTGTATTCCCCTTGACAAGGTTTGCGACCAGAAAAATGACTGCGGTAACTGGGCGGATGAGCCAAAGGACAAGTGTGGCGTCAACGAGTGTGCCGTTGGGAACGGTGGATGTGCTGAAATCTGCGTTGATACTGCTGCCAGCTTCTATTGTGAATGCAAGCATGGATTCAAACTTGTCGGAAATAGCTCCTGTGAAGGCAAGTAGAGCACATACAACAACAAAAGAAAAAATATAATAATAATCTAAAATATAGTGCATAATATTACGCAATATTACATGCGTAGGTATTCCAACTACTTAGTTATAACAATGTCGCAACCTTATCATCAATGTGATCTTCTTCGACAACAAGAAAAAAGCTAGCACTGAAAAATATGAAAGAAAAAAAAATCGTCCATCCGTTCATTTCTTTTGTAAAGTTTCACTCACTATTACAACACAATGCTACTGCTGTATTTTAGATTGTTCTTTATTGTATTTTGGTATATGGCAAAAAGGAACCGTGTGTACGCGTCTCTTTTTTTACTCTTAATGGCCCCCTGGCCTACTTTTTCAACATGATCAACATCCTCCTTATAGATTTTATACTTTCTTCCTTTTTGTACCTAATACTTCACGACAAGCTTAAACCGCTAATACTACACTACTTGTACTACTAATAGTAGGAGAGCACTATTTTTACTTTCTGTTCCAAGAGTTGATAATTATCAGTGTGCCAAGCCAAGAAGAGAAAAGAGCTGAATGGAGTTGCTCGGTTGGTTGGTGAAGTAATCCATCCGTAGTGATATTTTTAAAAAGCAAAGAAAGTAGAAAACTGTGCCATATTATTACTTGTAAGTTGTACCTTCTTTGCTTTTACAATCCAATGATGATGATGATGACGATGCCGTGATGATGTTCCATCGTTTTTTGCCAAAAAACCAGCCAGAGAGAGAGAGAGAGAGATGACTCAAACCTGATTCATGGGTCTCGGGTCTCTTAGTTTACGGTTTACTCACTGAAGAGAAGAGGTAGATTGTGAGGTACACATATAGACTAAGCCTAAAGACACATAATATTCCTCCGTCTTCACAATCAACATCATTCTCATGATCGTCTCATAGTAGTCATCATTATTATTATCTTGTTCCAGGAACAAGCTTTATTAGTACACATCGTCCGTCCTCATCGTCTTACATGCGAGGATGTTTCTGCACAAGGAAGTACTGGAAGGAAAATAGATCCCACTTTATTTTTCATAAGAAGATATGCATACTACTGACTTACCTTTATACAGTAAAGTATATATATATGTGTACATAGGTATAATATGAATTCCTTGTAAGTACACATTCTGCATGAACAAATAAGTTGGAATTTAGAAAAAAAAGAGAAAGTGGCATTGCTAACCAGAAGTGTATTATTATTACAAGCATGGAAGGCGCACTATATATATATTACATAGGTATTTACATTGAAAGGAGCCAGACCAAAGTATCGAAGAGGGAAGAAGAGAAGAATAAAGGGAGTCACTTTAGGGAACGGGAAGCATAGATCAATTTAGGAAGCCACGAATGGCCTTCATCGTCTTATTTCACCAGAAAGTAGAGAAGAACTATGTGTGTGGTAAGGAACTAAATCTATGTTAGGCTATATAGTTTAGTAGTTGTTGTTGATGATGAAAAATAATCGAAGAATGTGTAGTCACTAGTTTGGTTGGTTTTGGCTTAAGGTTCTATATATTTGAAATGATGACGACAGTAAACTCTAATAATCCACGAGGATTTATCCCTTCAAATTTATTTTTTCTCAATGGAGCTCCATTTTTTTCCTTGAAAATAGAAGAAAAATATAGGGCGAACACAGCATCTGCACGAGAAAACAAGGAGAAAGAAAACAAGAGAACGGTTTTCTTCAGCAATAAGACGCTGTTCATGTGTTAGGAAATCTTCACTTTTTCCTTTAATGCACTGTATTTTACATGATCACAAAAGGAAAACTAAAATGGTAAAAGTACTGAGGTGGGAGTTGTGAACGACTCCAGAATTTGTGCCATTTGTAAGCAGTAAAGGCGCTGCTGGTACTGTCTTTTCCTTCATATTTTTAAGATGGGGTAATAACAGTAAGTAATGTTAGTAAAATGATGAGAGCAAGAATGATAAAAATGTTTCGAACAAGCAAAAGCGCAACCAGCAACAAAGTTGTGTTTTCTGCTGTGAGTTAGGTGCCTACCAAAAAAGTACATACTACAGTACAACGCGAATAATGGTACGGTGCATTGAGCTTGTTGATGATGTGAGTCAGGTTTGCGTTCAATCATTCGTAACTTTCTCCCATTGCCATTTTCAACTAAGAAGAGAAGAAAAAACTGGGTGCTGGGAATAACTTTTCCCTTTCTTTCTGTCAGATAGTAGACGAAGAAAAAAAACAGAGTGAAGCAATCTAATAATCATAACAATAAAGTTGAACAAAAAACATATAAAAAGTTACTTTTTTTCCTTTGGAATAATTGGTTTACCGTGTATGGTTTGGATTTGGGAGCGATAAGAGAAAAAAAGTATTATTTTGAATGTGGTTTACGTGTTAACTGTGGAAAGCTTCGTAATTTGATGTGATTCGAATGCGGTCTTACTGATTGTTCTTGTTGCTTTTGTTTTTGGATGATTAGACATTGATGAATGCGAAATCCCGGGAACTTGCTCGCAGATATGTGTTAACGAAAAAGGTTTGTACAAATGCGAATGTATGGAAGGTTACTTGAGGGATCCGAAAGATCACACAAGATGTAAAGCTGTGGAAGGTCACGCCTCACTCCTGTTTGCTCTCCGTCATGACATTAGGAAGATCTCACTGGATCATCTCAAGGTACTACATAGACAGGTTTGCTTAATCACGTCTTCACTCTTCTTCTCTCTGAAATTTCTCTAAAAAGCTACTACAGAGTTGGCTCATTTTTCCCTGTAGCTGTTTTCCCAGATTTATTTCTGTTTTATTTGTAATTTTCTTTGTGTAAGTTTAGAGAAAATAGAAAATAAAGCCATGAATTTTATTTTGATACAATGAATAGATTGCTAGAAGACTTTTATGTTATGTAGAGTAAAAATAAACAGAATGTATCTAGTTTCCGCTTGGCAAGTAAACCTTTCCATTTGATGTGTGGGTGAGCAGGAAAAACAAAAGTAATGATTATGGTTTGTCTCGTTGTTTTTTTTTCTCTCTGTTTCCTGTGCCGCCTCCGTCCATTAGATGACCCAGATTGTGGAAAGCACCAGAAGTGCATGTGCCCTTGACTATATGTTTAGAACTGGAATGATCTTCTGGAGTGATGGCCATGATGGAAAGATCTACAAGTGAGTAAAAAGTAAAATATTGTAGCGCTGTTATTGTGTACATTCATTCTGATGAAATCTCGGGAGTGAAAAGTTTTGTTCACTTTTGGAAAGTGTATTATATGTGTGTTGGTAGAAGGTACTTTGATGAATTAGAAAGAAACCGTGGGTAAAAGTTTGTAGTAATGATGATGATAGTGATCATGATGAGATTGCTTTTTGATTTCCCAGAGCTCCTATAGATGAGGGCAACGCTAAAAATGTGGTCATTGAGGACGGATTGAGCAATTCCGATGGGCTGGCAATTGACTGGATCTACAATCACATTTACTGGACAGACTCCGGGCGGAAAGTGATTGCTGTTGCGGAGCTGGATGGGAAAATGAGAAAAACGCTCATTAAGGATGATCTCGTAGAGCCACGCTCCATCGCAGTCAATCCTATTGACGGGTAAGCTGGAAAAATAATAATAACCTGCAGGAGTGAACTAATTGTACAAAAACGAGAGTATTGTATTATAGACCATTATCAAACGGTAAATAAATAAGTTTGCTGGATTTTAATGTGCAGATGGATGTATTGGACCGACTGGGGAGTGACCCCAGGAAGAATTGAACGAGCTGGAATGGATGGCTCTCATCGGGAAATTCTCGTGAATACCAACCTCAAATGGCCCAACGGTCTCACACTGGATTTGGTCCAAAGACGTATTTATTGGGTGGATGCTAAGCTCAACTCGATCTCCTCATGTAACTTTGACGGCACTAGCAGGAGACTGATTCTCCAGTCGGCATCAGCTCTCGCTCACCCATTCTCAATCACCACTTTCGAAGACTATGTCTACTGGACGGACTGGACCAATGAGACCATCTTCAAGGCAAATAAATTTACAGGCAAAGAGGTCACTCCACTTTTACCGCCCAACACGGTAAGCAAAGACATAAAAATCGGAACAAGAGCAACTCAATTTATTTTACTCCTCTTTCCCTATTCTCTTTTGCATAATCGGCTCAGTTGCTTTCCCCATTTCAATGCAAATTACAAAAGAAGTGAAAGTAGGCAATAAAAGCAAAAAAAAGTACAAAGAGAGAACGGAGATAAGACCGAAAGGAATGATGACGACCTCATTCCATCAAATTGCATACATTCGTTACTACTAGCCTGTCTTTTCTGTGTGCATTCCTCTTTTCCTGGTGGAATTCATTAAGCAAAAAATGCTATTTTCTTCCCCCCTCCTCTTTTTTCTCTTCTTTGTAGTTCCTCTTTTGCATTTGCTCGCCAAAATAATAATGCAAATGTGCTTTCTCTTTTCTACTTTCACTTTACCATTGTTGTTGTTTTTGGATGGCAGGTGAAGCATGTTATGTCAGTGCACGTGTACCACGCGTATCGGCAACCGGATGGGGAAAACCATTGCACTCCGTTGAATGGAAGGTGTTCCCATCTTTGTTTACCAGCACCAAGAAAAGGTAAATTTTTTGATTTTTATGTATTTATAAGAATTGTATTAGTACGTAAACAGCTTAGTAATTAGTTCATTAAGTAAATAGTTCAGCAATTAGTTTATTCCCGGTGTTTTATTTTTCTAACATTTCACATTACAATAATTTAATAAACAGTACAAGCGTATCTTAAAAATAGGGCAATGAAAACTAATCTACTTTCTATAACTATATTACACTATCATAAAATGTAAAAAATATCCATTAGCGGTTTGGATGGAGAGAAAGTCCCCATAACTGAGATAGCGTTTCCAATTAGTTCATTAGCAACCATCAATTTGCTTTCTTTGACCAATAACAGCTACTTTGCTATAAAAATAGAAGTACAGGTAATTATTGTGTTACAAGTTCAATTGACTGATACTCACGTACAAAAGTACAAAATGTAGAGCGTTTCATTCGTCGAACATGGAAGTGAAGGTCTCCGGTATTGGTTTTAAAGTTATCCCGGCTTTCTCCATTAGTCCGAAGCGATTGCAGGATCCTCCTTGAAAGTCGTACCAAATATCAGTCTGATGCAATTCCCAACCACGAATGTGGTGTCCTCCAGCGTACGAAGCAGCATCTGCACACTCCACCTCATCGTGAAGTTTGACGTCCGGAACGTTGAAAATGATGGGGATGGGGGTACCACAACCTTACTTAATCCGATTGTTTCTACTTTAACAGCAGAACTGCAAACAAAGAACAAACGCTGTGAGTGTCCATGTGCGACATCAAAGATCCAAGAAAAATCATTATTATTTCTTCATGAAGAGATATGAAAATTATGAATTAAATACATTTGTATCGTATTATCTTCACCTCCAAGTTGAATATTGTTTGCTTAACTATTTAGGCAAAAACGAAATAGTAAATACATACTAACTTTATAAATTTATACAAATGAAAGAAAAAAATGCTTGTTAACTACTAATTTAAATTTCGTATTCAATATATTATGCTAAATATAAATAATCTATAAAAATTCCTACTCCTTCTCCATAATCAGCTACAACACTATGAATGAGGTTGGTTAACCAAGTTGGTACCTGTAGCTGTTAAAATGTGGGATAATATACTTTGATAACATTTAATTTTATCATGTTCATACGGGTTGTGACGTTGTTGTGCATGTGCAGACTTCGGGTATCGTCAGGTAGTGTGTAGTGTAGGCATTTGAATAATTTTGATTTGTATGAATTGAACTCTGTAGTCTGTGGTGCATTGTGCATGCACAGACGAAAACGTTGGCAAACGAATAATTGTGTTATGTAAATTTACATTTTCGATTCATTTATTTTTATTTGTTTAAGATTCAATGATGAATGATCAATCGCCTCTCATCGCCTGTGCATGTCCTGACGGTTCCATCTTGACCACGGACATGCAAAACTGCTCACCTGATCCAGGTAAAATAAATTTTTTCATCTATTTCCAGCTTATCTAACTTTTCTTTGAAGAGAAAAATTCCTCATGGGCACCATCATTTGATAATGATAGTCTACTAGCCAGCATGGCATGAAAATATGTGATGCAATGCAAAATTTAACATTAATTGGGAATTAAAATTTAATAAATGAATGCGTTATTTCTTTTTGTTTGTGTTTCCGTCCAAATGCTTTGTGGGGCTTGCCTTATTGCAAAACAA
The DNA here is from genome assembly GCA_034700685.1 of Willowsia buskii. Taxonomy (NCBI): domain Eukaryota; kingdom Metazoa; phylum Arthropoda; class Collembola; order Entomobryomorpha; family Entomobryidae; genus Willowsia; species Willowsia buskii. The sequence continues at coordinate 30,982 of JAQIXW010000251.1, forward strand.
AAAATGCATAATAGGTACTAACGAGGCGAATGATGCAGCTCGTATTTCAAACGAACTGAGTAGTGGGGATGCTCCTCCAAATAATACCACGTGGGGAAGGGCGTACCAACCTCCAGGATCGCCTTCATCAAGGTCATCCGACGAGTTGGAGGCAAATCGACCACCCGCCGAGCTCTCTAATGAAATAGAAAGAAGAATTCCAGATCAGTCAGGTACTTTATCGCATCAGTTGGTGCGCGCTGACCTTGGCTTAGATACGTTTTATAATGTGCAATTGGGACTTTTGAGCATGGGATATTGGGTCTTGCATTTCTGGGAAGCCAAGTTGACACGAGCTAGAAAATAATTGAATTTCTAATGTTCTTCTGCTCATCTGCTCCTCAGGTTATAACAAGCAGCACGAAAATGAAAACTATTCAAGAAGTGGTATTAGCACACCGGATGCGGGCACAGTGGCTGGCATTGTAATTGGAACACTGACAGCACTTCTCGTCCTCGTTATTCTTGTAAGTTGTGTTTTTTTGTGTTAGACAATAGCTCATTTTGTTTCGCGAAATTAAAACGATATTTTTGTCTCTTATTTTCAGGTGGTGCTAGTGTTGTACCGTCAGTTTTTCGTGAAGAACGGGGATAGTATGAACTTTGACAATCCGGTCTACCGGAAGACGACAACGGAAGACCACCACGCGGTCTCAATAGAAAAGACGCGTGGCGGTTATCACAAGACTTATCAGACTCCTTCAACGATATCTGAAGAGGTAGGTCCTGGTGCTCCAACACCACCCAACAACAACCCAACCAGTAACAACAATGCACAGTCCTACCCCCTCAGCTCGGCCATCATTTTCCATGGAACTCTTTCGAAACTTGCCAAGTCTCATCAGCGACACGACTTTTCGAGTCCGCACTTTTAGAGTTCCCAAAATCCATATAAATCTTTTATTACTTGCTACATACGAGTACCGGTTATTATCTAAACAATTCTAACAACAATATCATGAAAAACTCAAAGTACCTCCTTTTTATTGGAGAGATGTTCGCAAAATCACAAACAATAGGCATCTTCACGCACACCACCACCATCACCAAACACATTCCATGAGAGGAAGCACATTATGCAAATCACATCCGCGCTATCATTTTGCTAGCACAACAGTCGTTGACAGACACTCATAACAACAAACAAACAATACTGACGAGCATTATGACGTTTTTCGAACACATTTAGTAATTGATTTGCGGTGACAAAGAAAGCAATTGATGATAGACCGTAATTTATAATAAGAGAAACCTCGAATCTGTCCAACTTTCATTACTACTACTTCTGTACTAAGCTCTAAATATTATGAATGTATCAAGTACATACTTAACGCGAGGCTTTTCGTTCATTTATGCACACACAATACAAAGTATTATGCAACAATATATTAACACAGCGAAAAAATCTATATTATTACTGGAAATAGCATCTTGGAGTAATTATCTTTAAAAAGTTCTACTACTAAGATTAGATATATAGGTAGCTTATTAATCATTTTTCAGCCAGCAAATCCAATCTAAACAGGTATTTAATTAAATGTCTCATTGCACTGTTAGATTTATTTGATTCTCAAATCCACATCTAGGTTTAATTCATATTTAGATCCTTCAATGCAAATGCATGCTGTTCCTGATTCATCAAAAAAAATCTACTCTAAGGGGTATAGAAATTTAAAATTATGAGCTAACGTAATTAGGACAAAACTTTTCAATAAATCTGCGATGATTCGATTTATCTGCCTAAAGTTAGGTTAAAATATTCAATTGAATTCTCAAGTGACGGTTGCTCTACGGGTAAACAATGTCGTTAGATGCCAAAACATTAGGATACATAATACCTATATTTGCTTTGCTGTTTCTTTGAAGTTTACTGGAGTATAATTAAATAGCGCAAAAATTACTAAAGTAACTTAATTACAGGCTATATTACTTATGATGGTATGTTTGTGTAAGGTTTCTTGCAAAAAATATTGAGGACATCATTCAAACTCGCAACAGTATTAGCTGCACAGTTAAGTAAGTAAGAAGAAAACAAATAAAGGGCATGACAAAAACGGAAGAATCGAAAAGCATTCATATGGAACGAAATATCTACTCGGAGCGAATGAAAAGAGATATACTATATTATTATTAGTTCGCTTTCATGAATTCTCCTCCAATGATTTCCCAACGAGCAGTTTCAAATACAGATATTTTCATGTGTTCGATATGATAGTTTACAAAAAGGGGGAAAGTTGATGATGATGACAGAAAAAGCGTATGGATAGTTCCGTTTCTTTCTCTCTGACAATTTTCTGCACACTCGATTGCAACTTTTTGGCCAGTTTCCTTGATGTTTTTTTTATGCAATGGAGAAAGTAAAGTTGGTAAAGTTTCAGTCTGGTTGCTTGTGGAAAAATAGGATGCTACATATGAGAATGATGTTGGTGAAGCTTCCAAGAAGAAAAGTAACGGTTCGTTAAGAATGAAAATGAATTCTCGTGAGGAGAAGTAGATGATGATTATGTAGTCAGTGGAGTGTAGTAGTGCGAAAGAAAAGCCAGCAGCGGCAGTAGCAGCAATATCATCATTCTGTGTTCTGATTCTGTTCTGATGATGAAATTCATGGAAAGGGAGTAGTGAACATGACGGGAGAAGTTGTATAACAAGTAAAAATATTTGTTTTGTTGTAGTTTATGTGTGAGTGACGATGGATGATGATGTTTTTGCTGTTACTGCAGATGTTGTTCAGGGAGCTGAATAATGTATTACTGCTAAAATGATGAGGGTACAAAATATATTTCTTTCAGTGGGATGACATGCATGACAGAAAAAAAGTAGGCAAGAAAGTAAAGTAACCGGCTAAATTCGTTACATCTTTTTCATCATATATTTCTCCCGTAAAAAATAAAATCAATATAAAGAAATCACAAAATAATAATAATATATCCAACAATGCGGAAGAATGAGCTCGAAGCATAACAAAAGAGAAAAGCAACATTAAAGTGTAGCGCTGTCATCGTCTCATCAAATTCTCAACTCTTTTAAGCTATCCTATAGTTTTCTGCTCACGCGAACCAAATCTCCAATACTCTTTTTACTATTATATATGCTCTGTATCTATTCATTTTCCCCTTGAAATGTCTCTACTCTCTGCAAACAAAACATCCCATCTCATCATCACAGACATTCGGATATTTCGATTCTTCATTGGTAAGTTGGTTCTGCCTCGTCTGGACTGGAAATTTTGATCAGTGTTTTCTTCAGTTTCCTTTAGAGCCTGAGAGACTTTATTAAAAATGAAATATTATGAATGTGCAAAGGCAATTATACTCCTTTAATCTTTTATGTTGAAGATGACCTTATGAAGTAACGTTAATTACCATAATGTACCTATCCTATTTTGTCTGACATCATGACGTGACACTATGTTGACAGTGACAATTTATGCAGAGCTTTAAATGGCATGCCTTCTTGTTATGTTTGTGCTGCTTCATTACTAGCTCAGCGCAGCAACGCTGATGAAATCATCATTTTCATATTGATTTTTCATCTGCCCGTTCGTTATGATAATTTTTGTTGGCCATTTGCATGTCACCTCACAAAACCAATTTCATTTCCCATTATTTATATTTTATCGTTGTTGTTATATTTTGGTTCATGTTTTGCCTTGTTTATTGTAAAATATTGTAAAAATGTTTGAAACTGAGAATGATGAAAATGTTAACATTGTGTTGTTTCTTTCTTTGCTTTTTTTACAGGCGCAGGAACCGCTGACAAATAATGTAGGCGTAAACGAATATGTCTAGGTGCGAACAAATTGTATAGGCTAAGTAGGTTTATATAAATAATAATAATAATATTCAATATAGGCTAGGCAAATAATCAAGTAGGTTAATCATGTTTATATCAGAAGATGATAGGATTTCAATATAACTGTCATTAAGAAACATTTTTGTACTAGGCAATTCAACGTTTGAAAGCATGCTTCCCTTTTTTGTAAAAGCTTTGAAATAAGCGTTATTTCTTGTCATTAAAATTATAATTATTGTGAGTATGTAATCATAGAAAAATGTTTACAATTAAGCGATAAAAATGTTATTTTTCTTGAGTTTGAAAACACTGCTGGAAAGTATGTTGAGCTCATTGGAGAGTAAATACTATCGTTCAATATATTGTCTGCGTAAAATTACGAGTATATGACCGATGCAAAAATAGCGTAAAGTATTAGAGTAAGCTCTACTACATATTATAGGGACAGGGCTTGGTGCTGATTTTGCTGGATGAAAGAATGCTAGACAATGAGGCATGCATAATGAAGGAAGAATCTCGTCGTCTCGTTTTTAAGAAGTAAGGCTAAGCATGCGACGACCATACTCGGTAGGTTGGACATACTGTGAAATATTTGCAGTAGTGATGGCGCTAGAAATATATACTTACAACTGATATCGGATTACAAGAATCTCAGATCGTTTTTTAATGTGCTAATAAAAGTCCCTTGATTTTTCTCTCTATTATTGTAAGTAGGACTTTAACTGAAAGCGTAAAAATATTTTGTGTTAATATGAAATTTAACTTATGGTGTATGCACAATAGGTTATTGTACAAATTTTTGTATAGAAGCTATTATATAACATTGATATATTGATGTGTATAAAGTAGATTTACGGGAATAAAAAAAACTTTCCAAAGTTTGTAAACGCGATTTGGAAAAAGAGCCAGCAAAAAATCTCAAAATTGTACATAGATTTAATAATGTATCATCAAGTGTAAACGAATTCGATTGTCTACCTGTTATTTCATATGACTAGATAATGCGTAGGCTTAAAATGTAACAACTTAAATACTGGACAAGTGTGATCAAGATTGATGTAAAAAAATATACGGTTAAGAATTGCTCGTTTCTAAATGTACAGTATATAAAAATCATAACAGGTTACCTTTCCATATTTCAGTAAATCATTGGCTTAATGTGCGAGCTAGATAAACTAAATTTAGGAAGTCTAACTATAAGTACTATATTATGAGGGAGCGCTCTTCAATTTTTCGAGTACTTTTAATGAAAAGTTGTGAGTTTTTGTCCATTCATTAGCTGGAGATGTCTATACGCGATAAGTTTTAGAGCATATATTACATTGTTTATAGTTTAAAAGTCCTTAAATTAAACTGAAGATTAAGACTCTCGAGAAACTTTCCATCAAATTCGGATGATATTTCACAAATAATAAAAAAAACTGTTTTCAACTCATATATGAGAATTAGTTGGCAAAGTTGTCTGTAAAGAAAGTAATCGCGATTTGCATTTATTAACTAGCTTCTTATGTGCTTTTGTTTAGTTGGTAATCCGTGGTTAATAGTATTTTAGTTATAAATTTTTTGTACCTTATTGTTCGCATAATATTAAGATTGCTAGTTTAAATCTAACCACTTTAGTTCGAAAAATATACTACAGCTTTATGGTTATCCATAATAGATAGTTCCTATTAATCATATTTTATTACCACGTAAGTCCAAAGTTTATTGGCGCGTCATTATGTTATTTTAAATTGTGATATTAGTCAGAATAAGTAGTAGCAAACGATTATGTTGGTGGGAAAAATTTTCCAAAAAATGTGTTGTCCTTAGGTAAACTGTTCAGTCACAAATGGCTTAATTTATTTACTATATATGTCATAAAGTTTTCCCAAATGTTGGCTCTGTCTGAAATGAGGTATGCTAAGGGAAACTAAAAATGTTTGCAAGTGATATTATTTTTCTTCACTGTTTTGTTCAAAAATGTTTATGTGTTAGATTGTTATGTAGATATGTAATAGATTGTTTTGAATAACTATCAACGCTTAAAAAATTGAATGATTTATTTCAACTTCTGACATTTATCATTGTGATGAGGAAAATATAGTTTTCACGTTTTAGTTGAAACGATCAATTTTAAGCTTTAAGTCCAGACTTAGACTTTGCCAACAATTTACCAACAAAATAAACCACAATTTCATTGATAATCATTCCGTTTAAATAAATGTCTGGAAATTTTCGTCTTATAAACGTGTATGAAGAAAAAGGATCATTAATTTTTTTAATATTCAAAAGGATGGAATTACAACAGAAATTTATCAACCAGTAATCAAAGAAAACCACTTGATATGTGTAACAAGTATGTAATTTATAAACT
>JAQIXW010000252.1:0-37124 GCA_034700685.1 Willowsia buskii
TCTGAACATTCTGAACCATACCATGCATAATAATATGCTCTTACCCTTATCTTTTTCACATGGCTTCAATAAAGCAGCGCATGTGGCATTGATAAACTAATTCAGCACTTGATGATGACTTGATGCCTGCTGTCAACTTTCTATCCTTCACTTATCAGATCATGTCCAGTAAAATCTGCAAAAATCATGGAGGTTCGGAGATTAAAAAACAAAAGTAATGCAAGCAACATCATAAGTACATGTATAAGGTCAGGATTCAGCAGGATTCTTTATTTGTTCTTATCCAATCTGAAAATTTCGTGATGAAGTGTGAAACGAGCAGTATCAAATTAAGCAGTTTACATCAATTAGAAAAGTGCGTATGAACTATTGGATTATATATTATACTTGATGACTTGTCTTCTGGGAACTACTTGACTACTATAAGTATCGGATTCATGTAGCAGTAAACTTGACCTTTCTTAACATGCCCCATAAATTATGACCAATAGTTGAAAAAATTGCAAATTTGCAGTGCCTTCTAAAGCGTTCTTTCCACAGCCTTGATTATAATGAAACAAAGCTAGATTATGCACTAATACTTTTCTTCGTTTGAGTTATTATGCAATAATTTCTAGCATTTTTACATCAGGAAATGGTTATTGCAAGCAAGCTAAACGTCCGCAAAACGCATAATATCATTCTATTTCATTCAATGCGTTAAATAATATAGAAAATGGAGGGACGACCAAACGTTTTTTGTTGTGTGGACCTTCGTCTTCGTCAACCCAAAAGTACTCACAACTAAACAGTCGTAATTGTAATTGATTTTAAATTGCTTATAGCTTTCGACTCGACCTGAGATTTGAGATGAGAGACAGAAACAAGCAGACGAGTTGGCAGCATTAGCAGTGGCTCAGCCAGAATAGACGAGTCGAAATGAAGTCGACAAGAACAAATCTTCAATGCTTTTCTTATTTGCTCTCTATTTGCCAATGTTTTTGCGCGGGAGCTGTGGGAAGGATAACAGAGACAGAACGTTTGTTTACCCTTTTCTGTCGTCGTACATGTGTACATGCTGGTGATATAATGGGATGGGATTCTCAATATCTCAGTCTCATCTTCAGTGTATAAGTTCACCTAAATACACCTACAAAGTTACAGACAGCCAGCTGTAACTGCTTCATTGTTGCAAATTTTTACCTTCAACCTTTGCATAACCCATTAACGAATCCATTCGCATTCCTCCATTCACCATTTATGTTAAATTCAGAATACAATTTGCAATTCCGTAGTTTCGGACGTAAAAATAATCTATAGTTGATTACCTACCAACCTACCGAAGTGTAGTGTATCCCTTGCTTGTCAATTATGAAATATCGATGAATCGCTGACTTTCGCAACGACAATTGAAACTTTCATTAAAGACACCCTTTGCAGAAATAGTGTTTTTTAATTTGCAATTTGAGTACTCGTGTCCTTGTGTCTGTGTGTGTTTGTGTGATTGGTGATTTGCAATCGAAATGGGTTTCCGGTTACCGGCTTCCAGTAGGAAACAGGTTGGACCTCGGGTAAGCTCTGGTGATTGTTGAACGATTCATTCAATCAAATTTATCAAATTCATAAATTATTAGGATCTGACTTGCTTACATTTGACATTTCAGTAATTGTGTGCTACTCTTCTTAAATTATAATTTATCTACATTTTGTAGGGGCTGTGTGCGTATTTGGTAGAAATTCAGGAATGTGACGGGGTAACAACGGTACCTGGCGAGGCATCTTTCCTAATTAAGAAATGCATTTTGGACAAGGTATTATTATTGATATTTAATCAAGTTAAAAATTGTCGAGTGTATTTAAATATAAACTGGTTGAGCAACTAAATGATGTGAATTTTTGTCAGATTTATTCTAAGAATCAGGATCAGATAGCGATTTGTCGTTCGGAGACAACCTCAAGAATAAAGTTTGTTCCTGTCTCTTGGGAGGGGTTGGAGAAAGGGCTAGATTTGCTGTCGGAAATTCGATCGTGCGAGGATGGAGGAGGAATTGGAAATCCAATTTCTAGCCTTGATGACATCGTGGATGCGGTTATCGAAGGGGCAAAGTAGGCTGAGTTTTATTGAATTTACATGATTACTACAACTAGTGCAACTTTTAATATTTTTAGCTAGCTTCTATTTACAATTACTAGCATTAACAATTTTATTTTATGATCATCTTATTTCAGAGAGGACACGTACGAAGAGAAGAAAATCCTTTATTTCTCGAATTTAAGTTCCTATGTGCTTGATGAGAAAGAAGTTACTAAACTGGCCTTAAAATTATGTGCGAACGACATCTTTATGTCAGTGATGTAAGTTATGTAAAGACAATTTATGATTTGGTTGCAATATTCAGATAGTGTAGTTATTGTCAGCAGAGAGATCAGAGTGCTGACTTTGTATTTTATGTTACATTTTGCAGTTTACCAAGGAAAGTTGATATGTCAGAAATCCAAATTCAAAACGCTAAACTTTTGAAGAACGTTTTTAATAGAGAAGAATATGTAAGTGTTCCGTGAATGTGGATACTCCTTTGATTTTATGTGGTATTAACGTGTTAATGAGTAAATACTTTAATTAACCATGTATAATGTTTAAATGTTGTCTATAGGAAAATGTAGCAGTGGTCCTGCATATGGATAAAGCACGTCGGCAAATTTTAAACACACAGTCAAAGAAGCCTGTGAGACCTTCGCCGTGGAATGTGCTATTAGAAATAACTCCTGAAATATTAATTAGCGTTGGAGGATATTCTAGCACTAGAAAGAACAAGTCTAATGATCTTGAAATAAAACGAGTCGTGGTAAAAGAGGAAGGTTCTTCTACTTCAGCAGAGGATTCTGCGACAAGTACTAATGGTCAAGCTGCGACGGGGACTAGTGGGAGTAGCAGTTCATCCAATCTATCTGAAGGAAGTGCAGGGACAAGCAAAAAGACGGTTGTGGTGGAACCAGCTAAAGATGTCGTGGAGAAAGAGCATGTGTGGACTGAAAATGACGGAACTGTTGTAGAAAAAGATGACCTTGGCAAAGCTTATTATTTCGGAGACAAACTCGTTCCATATAATGGTAAGATATTCATTGCCCATTAATGCCCCTCTCTTCAATGAAGTATGTAATCAATTTTAACTTGTCAAAGTTTTGAAAAACTCCTTATGATTTATAATTTTTCTGTAAAGAATTGGAGAATGAAGGAAGTTATCGAAGTGGAGGAACATGTTTAAAGTTGCTAGCCTTCTGTCCCAAAGAAAACATCGCTCCCCCGTTCCTTGTTGGTGACGGAATTACATTGTTTTACTCGAAGAAGAATGATGTGGTAGGTGGTGATAACAATCAAATGTGCATAATCATTAAGTATTAGATTGATTAGAATATTTCGTAATAACAGTAAATTTTATCTTTGAATTAAGGAATCAGAGGTCAAATTTAAGGCACTTCTCACAGCGATGTTAAATACCGGTAGAATAGCTATTGTTCGTCGAGTATATCGAAAGGACACAAGGGTGCAAATTGGTGTATTGGCACCAGAAGAAGAACGCCAGGTTCGTAATTTAGGTTTACCTTTACCTCATTAATTCCTAAATTATTTACAATATATTCGATTAAATCCAACTAAATGTACGTATTCAATATTTTTTATTTAGTGTTTGATTTATTCGGAAATATGTTTCGCTGATGACGTATCAGTACCTCGATTCCCATATTTATTCAAACAAGAAGAAGTTGATGACGAGGAAGCCAATATAGAAGTCAGCGAAAGGGAAGCCCTAATTGATGAACTCATCAGGATCAAAAGTTTGGACAATTTTCATCCAAGTGATGGACCGAGCGATCCTTCTGTTAAGGCATTTTGGGAAATGGTAACAGAGAAGGTTTTCCCAGATACAGATTTCGACAAGCAGTGTCGAAAAATGGACAATATTGATATCTACTTTGAAAGTTTGTTCGTCGACGATCCAACTGATTTGTCAGAGAAAATTGGAAACCTTTTCCCACTAAAAGAAAACAAGATTGAGAATGAAAGGCTTGCTGGAAAGAATATTTTCCGTAAACGTTTGGGAGATAATTTGAAGGAGGAGGATGTGGGAAAACGGCCAAAGATTGAAGAAAATGTTGCTAAAGAGGAAGAGAAAGTTGAAATCGACGAAAATCCAGAGGATCTCGATGACCTGGTATTTTGTTTAGATTTACTATTTATGTTTGAAATTAGTATTCAGATGAGTGTATTTGTGTATAATTAAGTTACACTGTTTCGTTTTTTCAGTTGGATGAACTATGAGGTACTTGCTGTGGTGGTTTACGACTCATTCTTTGTACCTGGAGATTGCCTTCTTCACAGGATTGTCATTGTCACAGGAGTAGGGAAAAACAATAATAGTGATTGTTAGGGATGAAGATAAGATTGAGCAATTCATTTATTAAAATGTATCAGTATAAATTGAACATAAGCCAGTGTATATTAACTTGTCCAACATACATTAAATCTGCAGTAAAACTTGAGGAATACGATATATATATATATATATGTTATGTGTATACAATTATGCTAAAGTATTATTAATTACGCTAGGAAAAGTATGCAACTACACCTATTATTATATCAATTAAATCCATGTAAAAAACGAGAAATATAAATGTATACCCATATCTAGAAATTGTGTCGAGGCGTAACAAAAAATATTAAAATATGTAAAAAGCATATATGGTTTAAACTTGTTTTTTTAACTAATTTAACCTTTGTGGTTTCTTCCTTCGGTGTAAGGTGTGTGGTAAATGTAGTCAGTTTCATGAGTGATCTTCATTCCGAGCTTCACGTGGAAGTTACAAGATTTGTAGTTTTTAGCCTGGGCTGAGCTAGTGGGCACTAGACCCGCTCGGGCCATTTCCTTGAAGAGGAAACGCATGCAGAGTTGGGCCAGTCCCATCCGCCGATAATGTACGTCCGTGTAAAGCAATCCTATAAGTCCATGCACATTGACCAATGCACCACATACCAGTTCACCATTCATGAAAACTCCTGCGCTGGGATTATTCTTCTCCAGAGTTTTCTGGACATAATCCATGCTTCCTTCCTTTGAGTATTTCCAGTTATCAAGAAGAAACTTTGCTCCTGATATCTTATCTAGGGGTCGGATTTCGATATCACTTTGCAGATTTCTAAAAGATAAAATGAATCATAATATAAACTTGATTAGATATCATGATATCAATTTGTGTCACTGTAGCGTAAGTGTGTACAGTATTAGGTAGGACATCATTTGTCGGTACAATATAAAAATTACGCATTTGTCTTGTCTTAATTAAAGATTTACCTGAAATTTTGATGCAAAGCTTCAGTCACATCAAAACCGTACTGATAGTTGGGATTTACTTGAACCGAATTCTTTTTATAGGAAGTGCTGACTTCCACTACAAGTGGAGAAACCGCACGATCCAACGAAGTAAAAATGTAAGCTTCCTCCCAATCAATTACTTTGGTCATTATGAGTGCCTCTCGCAAGTAGTCATCGGGAGTGTAGGCAAGTGGAACCGACATGTTGATATCTTGACCATAATCCTAGAAAAATTTAAAAGAAAAAATAGTTGAATGTATTGTCTTATAGAGGAAAACATTTTTTTAAACTTTATTTATTTCCGAGACACGAACTACGAACCTGTCTAAAGTTTATCATAATCACAATGGCGTTTTCACTCAAATCCCCATCAAGACTGTAAACCTTCACGTCTTGGCGAAACCGGCGTTTGTTGATTATCATGTTGTACTCCTGGAAGAAAATTTAAAAAAAAAATTAATTTATGATATATTGATATTTTTCTTAATGTTCAAAAAATAAAAATATAGTGTTTAATTTTCAAAAACCCCGAAAATTTTCTTACATGAGCAGATCTCGGCAGTCGCTGTTTTAGCACGTTTTGTAGAACAGCCAAATTTTCGTCAGAAACTTTGACAAACGGATCGGAATAGCAAGAAGTACGCATTTTGCTGTATGTATTTGAAGTGTGTTTTGTGAGAAACAATATCAAAAATTGCTGAAGGAAGGAACACTCTAGTTGATGTGCTTCGCTTCGATGATAAAGGAATAATTGGAGCATGTGATAACTTTGCAAATGTTTTATACTTGCAATTTTATACTTGAGCTGGTCCAGCAAATTTTTTTTGTTATTATTATTTATGTAAAGATTAACTATGGACTTCCTCTGGGGTCATGCTACAAACTGACAACCGATGATAAGCTGTGATCTATACAGTGTAACAGCTTTAAGATTTGCAAACTCAAGATCTTAAGCCATTTCGGCGTTTTTGCATGCACTCAAAAAGAAGATTTTTTGCAGCATGAAAGTGTATGGATAGGAGAAGGAGAAAATTAAGCATGTCAACGACCAGCGCAGCGTTAACCAAGGCTATCATCACATCAAATACTGCGCATCTAAATTCCACTGCAGAGCCTCGTGTCAAAAAAGTGTGCACGCTTTGTAAAAAAATTGTGGTGTTTATATAACTGATAATTAAATTGGTTAATTGCTGTGATACGCGTACTTTGTACTGAAACATTTTTGTAATTACATAAGATCACTTGTACCTGACCCCGAACAGGCGATATGAAGAAGAAACATTTTATTTAAAGCAGTACATTCATTGTAGACACATGTGCCGCGTTCAGGAAAGGTTTGTTCTGGAGTCGCCTCTATCAATTCCATGAAAGATTTTTAACCTGCCATAAGAGAATAATGCTGTTTTTTTTATCGCTGTATCGAGATAAAAACTTCACATTTGAACTCACTCAGTTTCAGGCGGCGGTGTGCAGTGACTCATAAAGTTTGTATTTACTAATGATAAGTTTTATAGCTTAAGATTTGATAACCACCCACATGCAATTATGCACACACCAGCTTCTATGAAATTTAGTTTCATAACCAACTAGTCATCTATTCATAAATACTTGACTGACCCTACTCACTATTCTAATCATTATGTTAATTAGACGCATGCTGACAAAGGACATATTATTCTGAAATCCATATGTTCGTTTATTATCATTATTCATTCGATGACATTTTCCTTCGATCGATACGTGTATTATGCTCAAAAGCATTTTTTTAACAATTTGTTTTTAGACGGGATATTGATATTATATCAAGCAGTGAAAGCATATTAAGGTTTAATTACACATTTCGACGGAATTCAGCCAAAATATGAGAGCCGCCAGTGGAAATTTTTGAAACGAAATAGCTTTTAGTAATCACTAGCCGACTAGACGTTGAACAGCGAGCATGAGTTTTTGGCATGTTGTTTAAGTATTTTTTTCGATCTTTTTAGTATCATGCAATGGAACGAATAAACCAGAATTAGTTGGAAAATCTCTGCAATTTCAGGCTCAAGACCCGTGACTGTAATATAAAAAATTATCCATAATATTATTTAAAAACTACTATGCACACGACTAACATCTGCACTATGTAATCATGGCATGAGCCACACTTTACCACCCGTCCTTGTACAAAAATCATGAAATATGTAGGTATCAAACTTTTTCGAAAAAAAAAAATACTTTAAAGATAGGCATTATTTCTTAAGCGTTATGCAACCAAGAAATGAGTGGGCGAAGAGGGTTATACAACACCATGCCTGCAGGATCTGGAGCATTACCTAATTGAACATTCAGTTTCAGTTCAGTCAGAGGGCACTCCCTTGTCATGTAACAATCAGACAATCAAAAGCTCTATGCATGGACCGCCACGCGGCGAGCCTTTTTTAGTCCCATCCAGCTTTCCTACATCCAACCTCCGTTCGTGGAAGTGGTTCATGTCAGGTCCATGGACAGCAGCAGGTCTTTTGTAAGCTTTCATTCGATTAGTCATACAAGAAGCAGAACCTGGCAACTGGAAAATTTCATATAAACTTGTTTTTTCATAGAATACATTTATTTACAAAATTATAGGCTCTGTTTTCTGTTAGAAGTATGCCCGTTGTAATCAATGAATAAATAAATATAAAACATCAACAGTTTATTCAGTTATCAGGATTTTATGTAACAACTTTATGTGACTAAAGAGATACCGCCTTGATGGCAGATGGGACATTATAAACAAAAATGTCACTTGGTCATGGTACTCTTATTCATAGGACTTTCTTATCGCTGTTATTCGATACATCTTCCTCCTGATATTTACTCTTCCACATAAACACCATTGTAAAGATAATGTCAGGAATTGCGAAAGCTGCAAAAAGTCTGTGCTGTTATTGTACTTGTTCGGTAAGATATTATTGTCTATCAAAAAAATGAGTTAGTTATGCAAAGGAAAATCTGTCTCGTAAAATGCGCAGTGGTGATTTTCTGAAGATTCTCACCTTTCCCCGCTAAAATGAAATGTCATGTTTACTATTCCTTTACTCCACGTGGCTATACGGAAATGTATAAAACCAGTTTATGTAATCCTGTAAAAAATTTCAGACAGGACCCGACGAGTCAGAGTCCGTAGCTTATCTGTACGCATTTGATTTTGACCATACGATAGTAGACCAAAATTCTGATTCCGCAGTGATGGAAGTTATTCATGATCCAGTTCCTGAAAATCTGCAAAGGATGTATGATGGAACGAATTGGACGGAATATATGGAGAAGATTTTTCGGTTTGTGGCCGATGAGGGAGGAACTTATGAGATTATAGCGAGCAAAATAGCTAAACTGAGTCCAACACCGGGTGTGTACATACAATTTCCCGTATCAACCCTTTGCAAAGATTAAATATTCAATTGATAATTTAGTAATTTTTCGATGTCTGACATATCGATAATCTTTAGGTATGATTCCATTACTTCAAAGGATATCCTCCAGCCGCCATGCTCATCCCCTTTCGCAATTTGTTATCGTATCGGACGCAAACACATTTTTTATAGAAACATATCTTCGGAGTAGGAAACCACCTCTGTATCCCGATGCTATTATTACAAATCAGGCAGAAAGAACGGAAGAGGGATATTTAAAGTTGACTCCATTTGAACATCAAACTTCATGTCGGCTGTGTCCTCGTAATCTATGCAAGGGAGATGCTCTTTTGAGATATATTGAGCTAAAAGGGCCTTTTACTAGGGTTTTTTATACCGGTAATTTGTTGATCCATAAACTAAATGAAGCCAGTGACATTGTTTCACACTTATACTATGATCGCTATGAACAAAATGCACCACTGTTTTCTGTCAATAGGTGATGGTGGCAATGATATCTGTCCAGCCATGAAGTTGTCAGAAAATGACATTGTTTTTGTTAGAAGGAATTTTGCAATGGAGAGAATAATCGCTCATGGATCTTGGAAAGGGCAAATTATAGAAATTAGGGCAAAGGTAACAAATTATGCAATTCCACTGGGTCTAAAGTTTATGAGGATTTTAAAATACAGTTTATTATGCACTCCTCTCCCTTCATAAACTTTGACATTTTTTCATGTTTCATTTCACAATACCATAATAATAATCATTATTAGATAGTATACTGGGACGATGCAAAAACTCTTGAAGAGGAAATGGACTTTTGACATTACCGATGGCTCTGTATTTAATAATTTCTATTAAAAAAACTAATAAAATGTCTAAATCACCGAGTAATCTTGACCTGAGTTTAACCTGAATAAAATCCAATTAAACACAAATTCTGTGAACATTTGACAAGCCAAGCCTTTGCTGTGGCTGACTGATGTTTTGTACATTGCTGTCAAAAATGGTACGATGGTAAAGGTACCTTTGATTTTAATTTATGCATAGTAGTCCCGATGTACAGCAATGATCAAATCGAAATGGCTGTAAATACGCCGTATTTGCTGGATGCATATGCATGGCACGCGGTCTCTTCTATAGTCTTTTTGACTGACATTTTACTTGTTATTTTGATCACATGCCAGAGATTAAGATAAAAATGGTTATGCTGATTTTTATGTAACAGTGTTTATTCAAAGTGTAATGTAAAAAAGTTAAAGTTCATGGTAGAAAGCGAAAACCAGGAGGAAGACAGTTGATAGTCACAGTTAATTTCTGCGGCGGGTTTGATGAACACACTAAAACTTATTGCTCTCCATCTTCGTTTATGGAAATTTCGAAGAACGTGCACTTATTATTGAAAGCTTTTTAATGGATTACAATTACACGTGTACTTTGAATGTTCTATTAATGTAAATTACAATTACACACATTAAATTCATACTTTTACATGCATGAAAAACTAGAAAACATTAACTAGTAAAGGAACATTTGATGAATATATATATCAGTTTGCTTAAACATTCTGTAATTACATAAATAAATTTGTGGCACATATCTTACTTAATTTATAATTAATTATATATCTCAGCTCTTTGTTGAATAATAAAAATATCCTCATTAAAAATCCCAATCCCAGCCACTCAAATCTTCTGGTGGTGAGCCTGAACGATCTGCGGGGTACTCATCAAAATTACCAAAGTCAAGTGGTCCACGAACATCAGGCATTATTGGTGGGGTCAAACTTCGATCACGTAAACTACACCAATCGAATCCATCAAACCACCTGAAACGAAAACATAATTTATTGTAAGTCTTTTCATCACCGCGTTGCATAAAAAAAGCTTTCCAAACGTGAAGCGTACTTGTGTTTCTTTATATCTGAGATCCGTCCACGCTGGGCTCCCAGACGCTCTGCTGGGTTGTCTCGACACAGCTTCCTGATTAAGTTCAAAGCGTATTTGCTAACAGTAGGTGGAAATTCAATAGCATCGATTCCCTGAAGAATAATTTTGTACGTTCGTAGGGGATCTCCACCTGGATAAATATATAAAGTTATAAAGTAGAGATTTGTACATTCAAGCATGCTTCAATTAAATTTTACCTGTAAACGGCGGAGTCCCTGTCAAAAGCTCGTACATCAAAACTCCAAGTGACCAGAAATCGGCACTTAAATCGTGCCCTCTGTTCAAAATTATCTCAGGAGCTAAAAACAAGAAAGTATGCGTATCGTTACCTGATCATTTCTATTAAAAATTACATAAAACTTAAATTCACAAGTCATGATAGTGAGATAAAAGTCATACCGCAATACTCAGGAGTGCCGCAAAAAGTCCATGTCTTCCGACCCTGGAAAATTTAAAAATATTTCTCAGATTGCTCTAATTCCTTCATATGTATACTTATTACTTTGGTACAAATAAAAGTTGAGTGAATTTAAATTTACATCTAATTTTTTTGCGAAACCAAAATCCACAAGTTTGCAATATCCATTTGAATCAAGCAGTAGATTTTCTGGTTTCAGATCACGATAAATGATGTTCTTTGTGTGGAGATACTTCAAGGCTTCCACAACGCAGCCAATGTAAAACCTGAATTTAAAATTATGTATGTTAACTTGTAATACAGGATAAAATTAAATCCTTAATTACTGAAGATTAATTATGATAATTGTTTTGATATATCATACTTTGCTGTTTCATCATCAAATCGGCCTCTATCACGAAGTACAGTCCACAATTCCCCACCGAGGCAAGGCTCCATAAGCATCCAGAGGTACTTGGGGTCTTTAAAAGTTTTGTACAATTTACAAATAAAATCACAGTTTGTCTCCAGTAAAATACTTTTCTCAGATTTGATATGTTCAATTTGTCTGGTCGACACAATCTGCAGAGAAAAAAGTTCCATACGTTCTGTTAAGACGTCTTTAATTTTATGACATAGACTTATGGATCATAATGCCCCAAAAGTAGTAACTAACTGTAGTATATCATTAGTAAATATGACTTACTTGACACTTTTTCATTTTCTTGAGAGCAAAGGCACGACTGTTGTCGGATGCAAGAGTACACAGTTCCACACGCCCAAACCCGCCGACACCCAACGTTGTAACAATTCTTAAATCTGAAAGCTTGATTTTGGCTATTTCATCAGGTAACCTGAAATTAGCAATAAAGTGATAATATAGATTCATATTTTCCTATCATTAGACTTAAATGTGTACAAGAAAACAAAAGAAGAATCATAACTAACTTATTCTTTCGTTGTGCACGATCGACCGCTCTAATTTTGAATTCATGGCACTTGTATATCATCTCTTCGTAAGCTTCCCGATCTAGCTTTACGCATGAAATTCCATCTTCACTGCTAGCAAGCACGTTGAAAGTGTACTGTCCGTTCCTCCTATAATGAAAAAATCAAGCAAGTTATAAAACCAATGAATAAATCATTGTTGATAAATAAAGTTGAGAAGAAAGTCTCAATAGCGTTGGGCCTACGTCTGGAATGCTTTCTCTCCAAAAAAGTCCCCAGGGTGGAGCGTTTTCAGAAATATTTCATCTGATTTTCCAGTCTCCAAAGTTTTGAAAGTTGCCTTTGCCTGGAAATTGGTAATATTCAAATTATATACGTTTCAATTATTTTTGTATGCATGAAAAATAACAATTTATTGCAATGTGGTAATGGTAATTCTCATACCGTTCCAGCAACAAGAAAATACATGAAATCTCCTTTTTCGCCTTGTCGGATAATATAGCTTCCATTATCAAAGAATACCTATGCAAAACATTAGTAAAAGTACTTTTTATTCCTTGTTTTCAAGTTGAAATGTAATTTTCCAAGAATTATTTCTCTAAAAAATCAATGATTTCGTGATTTTATTACCTCTGAGATATGATCTGACAATTTGGCAAAGAATCCATCGTTAAGCTTGCGAAATATTGGCAATGACTTTAAAAATTCAGCAGCGCTTGATTCATCAGAGCCTTTTTTCTTCCCAGATCTAGATAAGAGCGCTGGCAAATGTGGTTTTCTAAAGCTTAAACCTCGTGAAGGAGTTGGTGCTGAAACAAAGGTAGAAGAAAGAAATCAGCGATTCACGATTTAAATCCGTTTGTTTAGGAAATGAAGTAATCACGATTCCTTGTATTTTTACGTCGCAATATATTACGCAACTGTGCGCTTCCTATTCTGAGATTCTGAAATGAGGATCTATTTTTATATAATCGGTATTCAAAAAGTTAGTATCGTAACATACATTTCTGGATTGATAATTTCTGATCTGGGTAGTGGTACAAGGTCTTAAATTCAGTAAAATATTTTCCTGCAGGTGTCATCTCGGGCGGAATACTCCTCTGTGTTTCCTGTTGTTGTTTCCGTCTGTAAGCAGCATCGGCTTCGCTTGTATCATCTATCAAGGAAAAACAATTATAATAAATTAAATTTTTCTCGACTAAATAATATAAACTACAATAAACTTTATAGTTCTAACTTTTTTGCATAATTTCCAGTTTATATGAGAATAATATTAAGCTGCTGTTTAATTTTAACTAGACAAGTTAATGTTCAATATGCTATGAAGAAGCACAAATGAATGGGTATGTATAATGTAGGAAATCAAAGTTATTCGTGTAGACAGTAGTAATTAAATACATATGCATAATATTATCAACTCTATTATCAATATTAACTTTTGCCAGCAGTTCAATCCACTTTGGTAGCGGAGCTAAATTCATAGAAAGAATGAGATGAATGAACAATAAGCAATTATTTGATTACATGCATACATTCCCACTTTCTATAGACAATTCATGGTCATTTGAACTCATTTAAGCCCGCAGTAGGTAAATAAATTGAGTTATAGAGTAAATCAGGCGAGCAACGTTTCATTCGATTTAAAATTAACCGGAAAGCATGTTCTCTGCTTTGAAGATTTTATTATTTCCTAGTACATTAAAGGTGATTAATTAAATATTACAGTCTCTCCCCTTAATCCCAGATATGATTCTTAGAGTCTTTCAGACAAACAAGAATAGTACTTTTCCTTACATTCTAGATTTTTCTTGCATTATAAAGTCAAGAGGTACAAAATTCAGGGCAGTTTGGTGTGAAAACAGAAGACGTGGGTTGTTAAGTTAGGTATATTCCTTCCTTAAGCTTTGAGTATCATGCACTGTATTCGTTACTTCTTGATTGCCCAACAAAATCGACTACTTGTTGACGCTTACAATAGTGTTTGTGTAGGTTTTTCATGAGAGAAATTTCAGATTAAAAGAGAAGCTGGGGGACTGAATACACTATATATTTTCTGCTAGCGTTAATGATGTGACCGTGTGGCTGCCAAAATGAAGTATGTGTGGTGCGATACACAGGTATGGATTTTTTGCACCCTAACCCTAGGACAGCATGATGGTATCAAGATCAAGCCGAATTAGTCCAAAAAATGTCGAACCAAAATGTGCAAAAGTAGTTTTACCTTTAGCCATTCAAGTTGTGCCCTTCTCTTACAAGCCGCAAGTCTCTTAAGGGATATAATAATCACATCATGAGTGATGATAATATACCTAAATTCCATTCCTAACGCTAACCTTTTCCGTCTCAAAAATAGGCACAAGTCACTGATCTAACAAAATGATAAGAGTGCAAATTCCACTAATTCAATTTGCAGGCATTAAAACAAATTTTTGTGAGCATTCCATTTATTCTGCTGGTGTTAAAAAAATTGAGGAGAAGAGATGAGATGTGAGCTGCGTGCTTTTCTTTAGTAGTGATCTTATCTGCAGTGCATGTAATGGCGGTAATGAGCTGTTACATGATGTGACGGATGTAACCATAAATTGCAATTATCGAAGCTGATATTTTGCTCCGTATCATTTGAAAATGACTTTTAAAATGGGTAACGAATGGGAGCCCCTTTTTGAAATACAACTGAATCATCTTCACTAATTAGCAGAAAGGATTCTTGAGCATTATTGGTTTATGATGACAATAATGGTGGCCGCCTTTCATTAAATGTAATTATGAAGGAATTTACCGTTTGAATCCCTTTGCCTCTAGGATTCCGTTTTCAGTGTCTAACGAGTTTGAAATGATCGTCAAAACAAAAGAAGCATGCCGACTAAACATGTATTTAGTTAAAGATGTGTATGTATGTAAAAGTAAGACATGTGTGTATGCGATTTGTAAGCATTGCCAAATTGATCTCAGTCACAGGCGTACTATAATTTTTGAGTAACGATAGTTGTTCACGTTTCATATTGATTTTTGATGCATTTGCTAAAACTCCACTTATGTATGCGCTTGCTTCACTTCGCGCTCAAATTTCTTAGTCATTATTTGTTACTATAGGAATTTTCATCATAGTTAATTATGTTCAATCGTAAAATGAGGCAAGGTAAACGTTTTGATCTGTTGCTATTGTATAGGTCAGTCTGTAAGTTGATTAATTCTCAGATGCATTAGAATGCACTTTTGCACGTTTAACTATTTAGCCTGCATGAGGCAATGACGGATGAAAATGAGAGTTTTTGGTTATTGTTATGAATGGCCATATATAATGTTTCTATTACGCGTTTTGCACCACTGGCCTATATATTATCGTTCTTTGCCCTTCGGTTAGATAAGCATTCTTCTCTTTACTAAGAGAAGATTGGAGCGCTCACTACTGTGACGCTGGCAGCGAAGGTATGGTAAATATAATTAAAATAGGAAGATTCCTCATGCGTTAAAAAACCATTACAAGTTAAACGCTCGACGTAACATCACATCTCCCAACAACCAACCACAACACGAACAATGTTGTAAGAAGCCTGCACACTTGCACATTACTGCGTAAAATTCGAACCAGCGGTGCAATGCAATGCACAGAATAAATTATTTTCCGCCATATTACCTGTTGAAAAAATCATTATTACAACAAAGCACACATTGTCTGTACTGCTCATCAGACGTTCTCCCATAAAATCATCCAATAAAAGTAAATGAATGGAATGTTTAACCACTGCACTGAGTCTTTATAGCTGACAATGAAATTAAAAAGCAGATGTGTTCAATGTTAAAATCAAAACATATAGACAGGCTTGCGAAGTATCTTGCAGCAAATGAGCAATTTGAAATTATGAATCGACTAGTATCTTTATGATAGTAAAAAAATGTCGTCTTTTTCTACTGGTGTGAAGCTAGAAATTTAATAGTAAATCAAAAATAATGAATTCTAATCATTCTCAACATGAAAGATGGACATGATTTCTCATACAAGCTCGTGAGCTCGGACAGTTTAAGACATTTATTAAATGACTGCTTTTGGGGTGTACTTTCTGTTTCACAAGCTGGATTGTATAATGATTTTCTTTAGTAGTCTTTTGCATGCATAAATATTTCATAATCTTTCTTTGTTCAAATATAAGATACAATACAATTATCAAGCTTTTATGTATTTGAATGCCACCCTTGATGTTCTAACTTGTAAAGAATGCCACATCCCCTATAGCAGCTACCAAATCTCAAACACTTTTTTTGTAAATTGGATTCTATTTATTCGTAAGCATAAAGATTTTTCTTGTAAAATTCTAATAAACCTAAGCATCACGACGGCAATTCATTCTAAAAACTAATCACATCATCATAAAAATTGCATCTTCTTTAATGAGGATAATTTTATTATTTTGTGAATGCAGCTCAAAAAATTGGTACGCAATGAAGGATTGCAATATGTGGAACAAATACTGCAATAACTTGGGCCTGTCGCTTATTCATTCAATTTTTAACAATAAAATGGGATCATCACTTGCATTGCAGTGTGCTGCTTGTTATATTTTCATAATTCAATGTGATCTTGATCGACAAAATATAGTCCTTACCCACTAATCCAAAATTTAATGACGACACCACACATTATGCTTTGTCATATCGCATCACTAGTTTAAGATCCACCCAATGCACCTAGTGGTTTTTATTATGTGTGTCAATTAAATTTCTTTAAAAAATTGGTTCGTTTAATTCTCTGCCTTACTGCAACATATAGATACCACCAGTCACCATCATGAGAATGTCAATACATTTTTTGAGGAAATTCCTACACTTCTTAACCAAAGATCTATGTACGTTGATATCATAAACATAACATCATCTCTTAATAGTGGCAACATTAATGTAGTTGGAATTTGTTCCTTATTTGACAGCAATTATGTTGCGCCCATAAAATAACTTTGATAGGGGAATGTGTAAAGTTCGATAGAGATGAAACGTAGTGAAGTCAACAAATGGATGATGGATTTTTTTTTCTAATAGGCACATACAAATATTATTTTATCGACTCATGGATGGTGGTGGTGGTATAATGGTAAATAGAGGTAATCAAAGCACCTCAATTTTATTACATCTCAAACCATAGACCACATAATATTGACCTTCGATTGTCGGCATACTTATTGTTAGTGTTACGGGAGAATGTTAATACCATAATAACGCGATAGCTGAATAGTCCAATAATTTTCTTTGAGTATATTAGAGGATACGTTCAGCCATGTGCTCTTAAAATGCGACTGTTTTTTAACTCAGGAATTTGATGTATGTCTTATGTGGTTTAAATTCTGTGGTTGACCGTATGTTTGACTATAGTAGACAATAATAACTCACATTAAAGTCCCATTAAAGAAAATCAAAATCGCTATATTCATATACCTACGTTTCAATATCATATCATATAAAAATAATAGAAACCAATACCAGTAGCACAACAATAGGCATTATTAATATTAAACAGTTACGGCTATTATGAAAGAGTATCTTACTGTGACAAGAAAATATTATTAGTGTTCCTGGCACCGTGACAAAACACTTCCAAGGTTGTGCTGTATGACTAAACCTTCACTCTCTATTAAGTCATCCCAAATCGTTAGCTTACTAATTGAGAGTAATGGGGACTTAGCCTGCTGAGAAAATTTAATACGTGCTATCCGCAAACAATGCCAACCACTCCACAATACAAAAAATATGATTTTGGTAGTACCTACATTTTCATGTAATTCTCACGTTCACACTTTTTAAACCAAATACTTGGTACAACTATCCAAACAGGAATCATCAGTAGCACAAAAAATCCGTATATGTGCGTAAAAAACGGTAACCCACAAGTTCATCTGTTGACTGTTGGCAACTATACTATAATAATGCATTATTCATGTGTACAATTTTTATTATATACAATTTCCAAGTACCGACTGACATTTATAATATATTTTTTTAAATATATTATTTGTTTTTGCATGTAAGTTTGTGGTATTAAAGTAAAGACTTTTCTGATTTGCTTCATTTTCATTGGCACGCGTGCCTTGTAGCAAATTATCTTGACACACTACACGCCTTTGCCATATGCGAGTTTTATCTTCTGGTCGGGAAAAATTATATGCTTATGCGACTCCACTCCACAGTGTGGAGTCCACACTTATTCACAAAATTGGAAGCGTGTATAAATTCATAAAAGACTAAGACTAAAATCAAATACGTTTGCAATACATTTGCATGCCCTTGCATTTGCGCAGCAGCAGGTAAACCTTTTTATTTATTTATGTCCGTTACAAATGTATACTTAACTTCAATTTCCGTTTTAACTAACTTTGACCCTAGTTTTTTCAGGAACCAACATATTAATGATAATGATGTGCAATCGCAATAAACTCACAGTTAAAAGCTTGCGTAAATACTCGTAAGCGCAAACAGTGTCCGCACATGATGTGTTTACTTTGCTTGTGAAGCAATTCATACTTTTGTGAGCAATTTGAAGGGCTATGCCAATGTCAAAATTTAAAACAGGTCAGAGGATGTAAAACTTCATTATGCTTCTGGTTCCGACAACGTATAATTTTATGACAAGTTAGTTGCATATTTTGTTAAAATACCATAAACAGAACGTAAAAAATCATCGTTTGCCACTAAATGACCAAACTCATTTTAACATCAGTGCCAAAACGAAGCCATGCGTGTATGTATGGGAAAGCTTTCAATGTACTTTGAAACACCTACATCATAATTAATTAATGACATTATTGCCACTTACAACGCAACTTAAATCATAGACCATGACACATAACTTTCACCAAGTGACTCGATCAAGAAAATGCATCTGGAGCTTCAACTGTTGCTTTCAGAGCACATGTTATTTGCAATGCTAGGAAAAAGTGTCAAAAAATCATAAAAGATAGATAGAGCATTTAACAAACACTATAAAAGTCTTAATTAAAATTAACAGTATATTAAAATCATAACCACAACTTGTGACAAAGAGGTTTTGTGATGGGAAGTCTGTCAACCAGCTCAGACCTGCCTTAAAGTTTGACCTGATCTGCTTATTGCACTTAATTATATATTTATCTAAATTGTCATTTATGATGTGAGAATAGTCTGCCAAACTATTCTATTACTATTCCTCTTTCTGTAAATATATACATTAATTGTTTATTCTAACCCTCTTAAAACTAGGCATAAGATATGATAGTTATGGATTATAATATGTCTTGTACAATTGTAGATGAGGAAATACTGCTATAATGAAGCAGCTAGGCTGCTGAAAGTTTGTTTATTTATGTAAGATGATAATAGGTAGTTTATTTACGACTGAGTAACCGAGGCGTGAATTAAAATATTTTGATATCTTTAATGTCATCGTACTGTTGTATTATCAGTGCATATTTGCTTCACAATAGACCCGTTTGATGACGGTGAGACTACTGCCATCGATGAGAATTCGCCACATTATTTCTTTTTCTTTTATTACTTCATGACTGAATGGCTATTACATTATTGCTAACCAATTACTCGATGAATTGGATAAATTACTACTAATGCAAAGACCAAATTGAGTCCTACTCTACTATGCAGCAATCCTCCTTTTGTTCTCTTGTATAGACGAATGTAATGCAAGATAATATACACCAATACTATATTTTTCATCTATCCGTCTTCTGCGTCAACTCATTTCAACATTTGTCCATCTATCTCTTTGTTCCCTATTATTTCATTCATTTCTTTCAGTCACAGCGCTATCAAAATAATCTCTGCAAAATAATCCACAACCCTACCTTCAATCTTGCAATGTAATAGTTTCTCTACACAAACGCACAATCTTAACAAGACTACCTAGAGTATCTCTCCTTGTCACAATAAAAAGATTCGCATTTTTTAACAAAAGTTCCCTTCTCTTGACATCCCTATTTTGCTTCACTCATTCATTCCTGAATGGTTTAATTCTCCTGCGTTGCCTTTAATCATTAACCACACCAGTAACGCTTTAAATTTTACTTGGAATTGAGTACGCTTTCCACAAGACGATCCTTTTGAGCCAAAAATATTCTTGTGAAAAAGCAAAATGATTTAGGGTACAGGATGACAGAGCAAAAAATATTATGTCAAAGAATGTGTTGGAATTTTCAAAGTAATATCATGCGTGCGAATTGCATTGCGTACGAACCAACAGTTCTCGCACTGTGCGAGTTACAAACACAAAGAAGTTAACAAGTTATACCTTAGTCATAGTTATAACGTATGTCCTTTCACAAAAAGACCTTTCGTTATTTTACCAAAACTCAGACTTGTTAGATAATAGCATACGAAACGATAGCTTATTGCAGCTACAACGATCATGACTTTTTAACTTCACTGTCATCATTATCGCATAATTGAGTTCACAATATACTCCACTCGTAATTCATTTATTCCAATCCTTTTAGGATGGTTCGACGTTTTTTTTACCTAGCTAAAGTCAGACCAAAGTTACAAATTCTTCTGATGTTTTCACCTTCTCAAGTTTTATTTTTATCGTGTTTACAAAAAATTACGTCAAGCGCATTCAAAGCACACGACTTTTGTTCCAAAGATATTTTTATATGACTATACAGTTCAACTTTGCACGCTACTTCACATTTTTTGTGCACCGTAAGACAAATAAACTGTCCTATCGGCCAAATCGTGACAAATCTCATTTTTATGCACTTATATCATGATTGTCATCATGATGATGAGATTACTTATTATGTTACATACTAAGCAAGTGCACAAAGATTTCTCAACAACACCACCGCCACCATCAACGAATAATCGTTTAATGAACGATGATGATAACTGCAAAAGCCTAGACCTCATAACATGTTATAGTTATAGTACATTGCTGCCTAACCGCGACCGTCATATGAATGAATGATATTAAAAGATAACGACATTCATATTTATAACATGATTTTTTATACATTGGTAAAAAAAAGTCGTAATAAGTTGTGCAATGCACAAATGAGGCGTGCATGAGTTGTGACGATAATAATGATGAGCAGTTTTGTGGCATTGCATCTACTTACTGCGGCCACGATATGTGACAGTGACATGTCTAAATGTCATGTTTAGAAGCTACATGTGTGTGTGTGTGTGGTTTGAGCGAGAGTTTTCTTCTGAGAGAGTTGTTTTTTTAATATTCTGTTGTCAGATAATGACTACCTTTTGTTATCGTTGTCGCTGTTGTTGTTATTGTTGTTGTCGCAGCGTTATTCTGCTCCGATTCAAATCCACTTGTTTCACTGTCATCGTCTTGTAATGAGATTTCTGTAAACTCAACAAAGTCTCCGGCATGTCGACGCACCCTGTTTTCACCAATCACACTGGAACAGCGTGACACTGGGCTACTAGGACCACTTCCGATGCTACTACCAACACCGTATGAATGAGTGGGAACTATTCCTCGCAATTTTGGTCGAGGAATTCTACAGTCATACAATGACTGACATTCTCTATTACTATCAGGTAACATTTTGGTGGTTGCAGGAGGATTCTCTAGCGTTTTTGTTGTCAAAGGCTGTGTTGCCTGAGAAGAAGATGAGTTTCTTCGAGCCCACTTACCAAGTGAGCTAACTTTATCAATAGTTCTTTTTTCTTCCTTTTGCTGAGATCTCGTGTAACTTAAACATTGATCTGATCTGTGATGTTTTGGCTGTTGCTCTTTAAACCGTACTTTTGGCTGTTGAGCTTGAAAATTTTGCTGGCCAAGGGTTGAAAGATTAAGGTTACTTCCTCCAGGGAAAAATTGATTAGGGGACTTGGTTGAGATAAGATACTTGCTAATTGCAACGTCATTTTTTGGAAGCACTAGAACTGAATTTGTATGAGTTAGTTTAGATTGAGTGCTCGGAGATTTGCATGGGGCAAGGAGAAGTCGTCGTTCAGGACATTTTTGTGATTTACTCCGTCCAAGAGCTGCCAATTTCTGTTGAACCATCGTCCTTTCGCGTGTAAAACTGGCAGAGTTTAAAGATGATGAGACTGGGGGAGAACCAGCTAAAATAATATGTTTTGTAATTGCTGGTGACGTGTTGTCCTTAACCTTTCCATTTCTATGTTTATCATCACAGTTATCAGCACTAGAGTTATTTTTATTTATGCTGGAAAATTCCTTTGGTTTGAGGCTCTGTGACCTGAGAAAGGTCAGGTTCTTAAAAATATGAGTTTTCCTAGTTTTTGGAGGCGATAACGTAACCTGACTTTTTTGAGGAAGGTTAGTGGCCGTGGGAGGAGCAATAGTTTTTGTTAATGAAGTATTGGAAGACGTGTCTGGACCACGACCACAGTGTGTACAAACTTTATCTTTCTTCTTATTATTAGAACTACCAAGAAGGTGCTGATCATCACTGGCAACGTTACTGCTGCTACTGCTTGCACTACTACATGTTAAGCTGCCACCACCTTTGTTCTTATATCTGGGATTATTATGTTTATGATGATCTTCACAAGCTTTACTTTTAGTTGTCGATGAAGCTGAAGCAAAGCTTAACATTTGTTCACTCTCCCAACTACTTGGAATATCATATCTCACTTTATACGTGACCGTGCTGCTGCTGCTACCACCTACATTGTTCTGGGCTATGGGATATCTTTTATGACCACTTTGAGGACTAGTGATTGCGCGATTGGTATTTGATGAGAGAGCAGCCGAAGCTGAACCATGTATTTTGGTAGTACTTTTATGATTATTAGCTTTAGTATTACTACAACAATTGTTAACATTGCCAATAACACCACTATTCTTTGGAGTTGTAACTCCACTCCCACCACTGCAATAATTACTCAACTGCGAGTCGCCACTGTCACTGCTCCTACTAGTATTACCAGTAGTGCTGCCACTAGTTGAACTTGAACTGCCACCATTGCCACTGTCAGCAGCGCTGGACTTTCCTTTATTCCAATATTTTGCAAATAGTTTGACACGACTCACTCCACTGTAGTCTTTTGCAGCGCGTGTGGTATTTCTCCGTTTCAGAGGCAGCTTTGACAACGATGCTGATGGCTGGACTGATAGAGGAGAGGATGATGATGAAGATGCTATTGACGATGACGTCTGTGGCGACTGCTGCTGACTTATTGGAACCGCACTAGTAATGACCTTGTTCTTCTTCTTTCCAATATCTCGTATGTCTCTGAAAGAGAAGCTTTTTGCACTCTTTATTTTAGTCTTATTCAAAGCCACAGGTTTACCCTCACCAGAATCTCCATTGAAATGAATGGCATTCTCGAGGGAAGCACACGTGAGTCTGTGGAGTTGCTGCAAATGTCTATGAAAATGCTCCAAACCCTCTCGATCTGATTCACTGTTGCTGTCACTGATTGTGGGTCTGAAAGTTGGTGGGGGAGGACGAGGAGGAAAATAAACTGGTCGTTTTTGTGGCAAATGTACTTGTTGCTGTTGCTGCTGCTGCTGTTGAAGCTTCAGCGCTTTCTTGCCCTTTTGTGCTTGAAGTTGTAAGAGAAGCACATGATGATTACGTTGATGATGCTGTTGTTGCTGTTGACGCAAGAATTGTTGGCGAAACAAAGTGTTAGCTCCTCCACAGTCACAGTCACAATTCAGGTGTTGTTGCGAACCTCTTTTGGGGCAACTCAAGGAGGAACAGCCATGAGAGCTGTTTAAACTGGGACCGTCAAAGGAAGTCTTTCTACTGAAGCCACTCAGCCTTATCATTGGGCGTGTGGTTACCATTTTACTCTATATTTTTTAGTCCTTTCAGTCTCACCTCCTTTAAGACATCACAAAAATGTTAAACTATCTGTGATATTTTGTGCCTGATAACAAAAGACATGCTCACAATTATCATGTACTTTACACTATAGGTACGCTGAAAGTTTGTATTATGATGATGACGTGCTTCATCATGGATAGCACATTTTACAGGCGAGAGTAGCGACTTTGTAAGAAAAAAAAAATTCTATTTTTTGCTTCTTTGCGTTAGTCTAGTTACACATTTACAATCATAATAATAATAATAGGAGTAGAGCTCTATGCGCCCAAAGACAAAAACGACACGGATGTTATTTCGTGGTTGTGGCTCATGCACCTCGTGCTTTGCTTGATGAACTATTTGCGTACAAAGAGCAAAAGTGAGCAAAATATGTGTCTGTCTGTCAGCATCACTACCATAACGTAATACTCACAGCATATCTTGAGTTGCAAGTAAGAGTAATAATAATAATCTTCACTACTACTACTCGAGTTTTTACAATGTAAAGTTACAAAAAAGGAATCCTTTGTTGCACGCTTTTTGCTTCTTCTGTCTGCTTTATCGCCAGCCTCTTTCAGACGCATTCAATGAAAAGAGCACATGGCTGGCACAAAAAATTCTGCAGTAGTTGATTAATCCGTGAGTAGTGTTTTTTTTTTAAAGTTGGGCTGAAAAATGAAGAGCTTCTATAACTGCTGGTATCTGGCAACGATGACTTGTAAGGATAGCTCCTGGTTTTTTTTTTTGCTACCTGCCACTACAACCTCTGGGTTTGATTTGACAGGGAGAATCCACCATTTGTAAGGGAAAAACTGCTTCTGACATTTGTAGTCTAGCTCATTGTTGACTTTTGATTCAGAATGGGCTTCTGTCGATGATGATGCATCATAAGCAGGGTGCCTATTTGTGTCATATATCAAATGATTGCGTGTGCCTGCTCACTTTGTAAGATTTGCAGTCAAATCAGTTTTGATGAATTTTGCAGGTGGTTGTCTATGTTGTATATTATTTTATAAGAGTTTTTTGTCTGCACCTTCTTGCATCATTAAAAAATATGATTAGTGTTCGTTCGTGGTAAAGCATCTAGGAAGATCATGCAGTGATTACTCTGTTGGATGATCAAAAAGATGCTGGCGTGTGTGTACTTGCCAATATTATTTAAACAAGTGAATTTTCATGCAGTTTATTGGCATCAATAATGATTTGAAGACAATTTCAGTGATGGACCACTCTGTTTCATTTTGTTGTATCATTTTTAATTCTCTCTGTGTGAGTATATTGGTGTATTTACCACCAATTAAGTTTGTAGTAACGCTTTGTTCCTTTGTGATCGCACATGTATAAGCTATACAATACAAGTCTCTACTATATCATTGTTCCTCTCTGTACCAGTGCCGATATTAATGTTCACTTTTTGTGTACAATATTTTTATCTTCTTATGAAGGCATTGCATTCCTTAACTCACAGCAGGGAATTCAAGGGGAGCCGTCGTAACACTAAATAACGTGCAAATATTTGCTTGACTTCGTAACATACACTTTTACGATAGTAAATTGCTGATAATTCGTCCTGAATTGTTCTTAGAGTAGAAGGAGGATCTACGTAATTTTGAGCAGTAGGGTCTACACTATTATTTTTATTGCTATTATTATTATGCCACAACGATTTCAAGAGTTGATCATGCGTTGGGTGTGACAAGGTCACGTATCAGGCGGTATAGAGTCCCACGGTTTGTGTAAGTGTATTTTGTATTGCTTATGTGCCAGCTTTTGCACTGTAGAGAAGCAAGAATGACATCCTATTTAATATATGTATGAGTTGTCACTCTTATTAGATAAGACATTAAATGTCATAAACTCGATAAATAAATTGGATGCACATGGGTCATCTCAAACTATGTGAATTACTTTTGATAGATAACAATGGGAAAAGATATTGACTGAATTTACTTTAGTCCTTATAGGTACGAATTACAAAACAAGTCTATCACATTTTTGTCTCGTTCCTTGCAGATCTCTGATTTTTATGATGATGCGATAATTTTATACTTCATTCCAGACTAAAGTTGAAGTTATCATGACTTGATTTAGACTAGTGGAACCAGATTTCTTTTAGATGAGATAAAAGTTGTTACGTGATACATTTAATTTTTTCTGCCTAGTTGTGCAATTGTGCAGACAGTACAGGGAGCATTCAACTAAGAAGTTGATTCTTGAGTAGTATACATAACTTTAATCCTGTCTGCATAGTAGTAGGCAAGCCCAAACAAACAAAATGAATCTGTTTGTGTGGTGTACTGTATCATTATTTATTACGATAAACGTGTAGCACACGTTTCTCTGTATTACTAGTACTATATAAGCTTAGGGGAAATGGTTGTCGTTTATCACAATGAAATGTTCTCAAAGAATCAAGTTTTGAATTACTAATTACAAGATTTTTGAAAAGGAAAAAAATGAGTTTATGCGAAATTGCTATTCTTGTTTTTCGTCTTCAAAACATTAGACATCGTGCATACGAGACGCCTCTGTTTCCTTACTAAAAATGAAATCCATTAAGTTCACCCTAGATTCTAGATAAAACCGGTCTACAGCGAATTTCTCAGGGAAAACTACACATTTGCTATTAATAATACATGTGTAAAGTGGGTTCAAATGTGGGCTGATCTGACACGCTTAAAAAGTATATATTAAATGAATACTTGTGGTGTAAGGTGCATTTAAAGTATGGTATTTTATGCTTGCATGGTTTTTAATGACACGTGGATAATTCCAGGTGTTTCAAGATATATACCCATGAATGACAACCACAGCCACTATACTACTATCGCCCCTTTCACTGGATTGCGCAATTGTTTTTTTTTACACTATGACGTTGATAGTTTTGATGCGCATTTCAATATTTTTTAGAAACAACTTTTCCACAACTTTTGAAAAACAATAAAATGAGATCTAAAGCTAGCACAGAAAAACCAATACAAAAAAACTTTCTAACCGAATTGGAAAACTTTAATTTATTTATGTTGCCCCATGTCAAGGCTTTACTTTCTATACATGTATTTCTTTCTAGTTATTCCACTTGGACGATTTGACACCCGCCAGAGACGCGATCGAACCACAACAGCAAAGATCAACTTTTGAAAAGTGATTCAGCAACGTACCAAGAACCATCTAAGCTAAACTGTGTTTTTATTACGCTCAAGAAAAACCCCCGCAAACAGAAAGTCACAGCCCAGTAAATGACAATTTTAATGATCTTCTACTTGACATAACGGATCATTGGTGAAAAGATGATGATGTCAAAGCCACCATACACACCACACTATTCACCACACTAGCATGTCATTGTATATGCAAAAGTTTTTTCACATAAAGAAGACAAGGCAACGATCACTCAACAATTGCCAACTGCTACTCATCACAGTTTGCAATGGCACTACGAAACAACAACAAACACATTTTTTTTCTCTTCTAAACTTGCATGACATGCGGCATCGATAATCTCTACTAGCCGACTGAAACTGATTCTGAGGGATTATTTTTCGAATAGACGAAGAAGACGGATATCTTTCTCTAAGTTGAATTAAGAGACATGCATGCTTATTAACCATTAACTGCCATTACCAACCTAATTTCGTCCCTTTTTCCCATTCCCCATAATAATAGTTAAGTGTCAAATTGCTCTTTTCTAGCAAAGCAATATACTCTCTACTACCGTGTCTGCATTTTCTTTGCATGTTATGTATTTATTCTCTCCGTTCAATAATGACTCAAATAATAATAATAATAACAATGCAATAACATCTTGTAGTACACTAGCAAACAATCATGCGAAGCAAACTATATTTGTGACACTGACTGACTCACTGAATACACTCCACTTTGACTTCACCAACTATTTTACGACTTGCTACCTCTCCTGCCTGCTACTATAAAACTCTGAGCTATTGGACTAATAATTCTTTGCTTGAACATTTATAATTTATTAAAACGCCTTTTTTCTCACAATAAGAAAGGGAGTTTTTGCATCTCCTCCTCACATGTAAGTAGGCAAAAACACACAACAATAATGCTTTTAACAACGGCAACAAAGAGAAAGAGAATCATCATAATTCTCTGGGAATGAATGAACAAAGCAGGCATGCATCATCATCACTGCTGCTGTTCAGATCATAAAAACTTATTGAGTTTTTGCAAGCAACAGGAGGAAAGGTATCATCCTCTGCAATTCACAACAAGAAGGGTAACAATAACAGCGTGTTATCAAACGGGCAATGATAATGTTCAGTAAATATCACTATTGAATATGCCACCTCCACCACCACTCCAACTCAACTTCTAATACTAGTACTACTGCTACAGTTACAATAACTTTGACTACACAGAACCAACTACAATTATTTTAAGGGAAATATACAGGGCAGGACAAAATTGTCAGTTGTGTAGGCTGATGATGATGATGATGACGAGGTGGTGATATAGAAGTGGTGGTAGGTAGATAGGAATGCATAATATTTTCTTAAAACTAAACCGAGGGAATTATCCTTGAAGAGTTCACAGGTAAATAAAATCCACCATATCATCACTTTTCGAAAAGGAATTGTTACTTTCGAGAGGTAGTGCAATAATGATGGTAGTGATGATAGAAAAGCCTCTAGTATCTATCGTCACATTATCGTCTTCTTCAAGAGCGGTACAATATGGCAGTAAAAGACGGTCGCAAATGCAAACTCTAACTGGCTTAATTGTACTGGTAATGAAACTCGGCGGTAGTAATGAGTTTTGTTGTTTTGCATGGCGTTTGATCAAAATATTGTGGTAGGTGCGTAGGCATACTTTCTATCAGTCAACTGAAAAAAACTTCTGGTTGTACAAGTAATAGTAGTCGTTTGTACTATCGTATTTGAGTTGTTGTAAGTTCTAAGTCAGTCGTTAAAGAGCTGAGTACATTCAAGCAACAAAGAAATAAAAAAATTTGGAGGCTGACCAATTTACAAATTAAAGGATTTGATGTAACAACTGAAGAATTAGTAGTAAAGATACCTTTTTAAAAAGTTTTTGCAGATACAGCTATACATATGCATAAGTCTTATGTAAAAACTACACGGTTAAATCAATCAATTATGCACTAAAACGTGGTAATGCAAAAAAAATAGTAGATAAGGAGCCAGAACCAACTTTGATTAAGGACCAGTCTCATGTTTTTATTGACATGAAATAATAAATCTTTTTGAATGCATATGCCTTGAATCGTATATTTTTACAACTTTGATAAACACAGGCATATCAGTAATTAAAATGTTGTGTGTCTAATGGTAAGTTAAAATCAAGAACCGTGTTATGCTTTTAGTTTTTTGAAAAGTTGGTATCAAATAATGAATGTTTAGTCTGGTAGTGTTTAATAACGCCAGTAATGTATCTTATCATATCTATAAATGAGACCCATTCTCTAAGTAATAGCAAAAAACCTTTGTAAATTATTACCAATAAGGGTAAATCTCAAACTTTTTATCGTTATCAACACGTTTGTTCAAAATTAAACATTTTTACAATACCTATGATTATTAACAATATCAAATATGTAACACGAATATTTCCGTCTGCCAAGATTAAGATTTAATGGTCCTACATACTTATAATAATAACTACAAGCATTGGTGGTAATTATTATTAGATCTCCGTTGTTTTTCCAATGGTCACACCATTTCCCTTTTGAAAAGTAACTTTGAGTGTCAATAATAGAGATTATGTTGTTTATCATTTTGAATTAAACTCATTTGATTCTCTGGCAAACGGAAGGGGTCACAAGGAAGGTGCAATGTAATAAAAGTCGCTCAGTGATTTAGAATAATTATATCGTTCTCAACAATGTGAGACGAGAAAAAAATAATTGCAGCAGTACAGACAGTAAAAAAGTATGTATGATTTTGGTCATATCCATCTATTCCTCTATCTTGGTTTTATTATTCTTTTCTTACTCTTTATGAAGTGCATACATTTGTTAAACCTATTGCTAATGAATTGCGATTTGCAAAACAGTCATCAAAACAGTAAGTTAAATTCTTTTAACAATGAACCATTAAAAACATTATAAACTTGTAATTGGCATGAAGCAAGTGAGAAATAGCTGAACTTGTTATGAAATCTGTTTACCACCGCGTTAAATGCATATGAATGAAACATGTGTACGACTTGTTATGATACGTATAGGTAGGTATTCAATATTACACATATTTGCGGTTGACTTTTTAACGACTTGTCTTTGCATTTTAATTATTACTTCATATTTTATCTATGAAAACATTTTTTATTGAAAAACTAAACTTTGTCGTTTTTAATGGATTAATTTGCTGAGCCACAACAAATATAGGTGACGCAAAGGAATGCAAAACATCATTAAAATTGAAGGTTGATAAGATCACAAAAAATTAATGCAATCGTAAAAGCAATAAATTTTTCGAAGCCAAATAAGAAATAAATCTTAACATGACAGTATTTTTAGTCAAACACCACTTCCTTTTTAAAATAATGTTAAGTATATCTCTGATAACACCAACAATTAATGGTTTACCTATGTGTTTAATTTTTAATCAATGGGCAAGGGAAACGGTGCAGTAAAGTTGAAATCGAAAACAGAAATACGTGTGTCGTATTTCAGTACATGCTTTCTATGCTAGCCATCATCATGAAATGAAAAGAAACAAAATTCATTTTTGTATAAGCCAATGTTTAAGTATAAAAATCATCTCTATTTCCCCGGTTCAAATTCTACGGACGGATGAACTGCAGTTTTGGTTTTTAAAAGGCATACAAAATACAGTAAAAAAACAACGAAACTTTGTGAAAACAATAATCTCATAATCTGTTATATATTATGCTGTGTACAGTTTTTATCCGCTCCACACAGCAGCACCGCGTTACTTCCAAGGAAAGGATTGCAAACATTAGCTTTTATTATTGCGCATTCCTTGTTTTGCAAATTACTTCACGGTATCATAACAAAACTATTATGTTGACATATCCCGTAGGACTCCTCGCCTTTCAAACAAAATAAAGAGGAAAGGGATATAATATATAATGATGATGATGCAACACGTATTTATTTACTCGTGTTAAAAATAAATGGCCACCCGTCTTGACTTTTTATGCACACTTCACGCAAAAATGCTCAAAATGACATGCAAAGTGAAAAGAGACTGTCTAATGAAGGAATTTTTCTTTTCAAAAATATTTGCAGAAGGTGCAATCATGACTCTTTATATGACAAATTACCGAGTACTTACTTTCTTATCTTCTTCTTTTGAAGGGGACTTATCATATCACAATCTCAGTTTTACATAATAACTCATGACACTTGACGAGTAAGTTTACAATAAAAAAAAAGTTTTGAATGTTTCATACAGGAATACATCCTGTCACAAATGTAACTTTTAACGCTTGATGTATTTTGCATGACGGCATGATGCAAAATTACAGCAAAATAATACAGCAAATTGCCGCGAGAATAATAATCTGGCATGTAATATTAATATCGAAAGCGTAACCCGTATTTATGAGAATTCATAAGAAACTTTCATCTAAAAAAAAGTAAAAATTGAAATAATAAAGATAATACTTACTTTTACAGAAGACTGCCTTGACTAGGTTGCTCATTGTATCACAGATTGACACCATGGCTTATTTTGTGTAAGGAACGCTTATGACGCGCTTCCAAATTCTGAAGTTTTAAAAATGTATGAGTTCGAGGAAAAACTACGTTGGAGAAACTCTTTCCTGGGAATTGCTAAATGTGTAATGGAATGCTAGGAGTTTGGAGGTGGCAGGGTTTGCTAATCGCGATAAGAATTCCATTCTCGGAAAACTAATTTATGAAATCACTTACACCAGCAAGCACAATGAACTAATTCACGGTAAAAAGCTCCTTATGTTGGCGAATTGACAGTTCACTCAGTATCTCACTGTATTATGCATTATTATTATTATGTAAACTGGAGAATTTTTTAATCATTACATTTAATCAGTCCTCTTAGGAAGCTACTACTCCATACGAATAGAAATGACTTTGCTTATAGATGTCTGAGCCGTCATAAAGTGTCAAAATGAATATAAAAGTGAGAAAAAGTGATATATTACATTATCCAGAAAATTCGGATGAGGATAAATTACGACTAATAAATTGAGAAGTTATGAATAAGTGAAGAGTTGTTGTATTATTAAGATGAACACGTTTAAAGTTGTAAGTGCTATTTAAGATGTGTTATGTGAACGATGATGATGCTCGGCTGCTGTTATTTGCCGAATGGTCTATGGCATACAGAATACTAATAGAAGATTATATTGATGCAGACTGTAGACGCATCTTTTGAGCGAATCTACAAAAAATGGAGATGTTATGTTAATGGGCAATACAACCAGAGATGAATCTAACAATAAGTCCATTTGGAGGTTTGAAGCCTCCTCCTTCCACTTCAGTGATGCATATAATGATGCTAATCATAATAGTAATTGTTTCATTTCCTCAAGAGTACTTTATTATATTTGCGTAGCTGGTCATCATGAAGTAACGCAGGAATTGATCTGACATTCATGAGGCATGTATGTATGAAAGGGTCGGTGGTATTTACAAAAAGATCATTTTAAATTTCACATAATATTGTAAATGCTTGTTAAAGTATTATTATTATGGTGTATTTATAATGTGATGTTATGCGGTATTCAATTAAATGATAAGAATAGCAGCATCTTGAAAGTCTGGAAGGATCATCAAAAACATACATACCACAGTATATATTCTTCATCAAAGTTTGAGCTTATCTGTTCACGGTTAACTCATCTTTGTTTTAAATGAAAGTAAACGTGTAATAATAATTACCATTACGATACAATAATAACAAGTAAAAGCCTTGGTCTTGGTGCAAGTATGAAGTACTCACATTTTAATTTCGGCTATTATAAGACACAACATAATTCTGTATTATCTAAGTATAAGTTCTTGTTCAATGTCGAGGAGCATCATTATCATCATCAGTGTAAACAGAATGCACTGCGTCGATGATAGATAATATCATCTTCAAAAACGCATGCAGACATGGCCATGCACGCTCTTAGCACTCTGCATGCATTGCACCCATCAAATTTATTGTACATTTGTTTACATTTCAAAATTTGTGTGCATGCATTCCTCAACGGTGTACTGATTATAGGAGCTGTTTTAGTAGAAAATGCCGATACTATAATAGTGAGTACATCCGACAGAAGTAAAAATTTCCACTTGCAGTGATTAAGTGTGCAAAATATGTAATGTCGAATGTAATAGCTTTTAAAAGTTTTAATTCGATAAGACAGAGAAACTAGGCCATCTTCTTTTAGATATCTGCTCGTCTCTAATCATACCTTTCCTAAGTAATAAAAATTATTAACTGCGAACTTTATTTTCTTCTTATTGTGCTTCTTCTCCAACTCTAAGAGCAATATTGAACGGGAAGAAGGGAAGAGAAAACCTTGAATAAGGCACATGTGTATTTAATGGCATACATGCATGTATTAATTTCTTACCAGGCTATTATTTATAAATGATGTTTACTGCTTACTCACAAAGCTCTCAAGCTCAGGTTACTTTTGAGCGAGAACATGATTTGATTGCACATTTTTACAATTTGCGTGATTTTAACAAGACAGGCAAAGGAAAAGGTAGTGAAAAGAACTTTATTTTCATTTTCACATGCATGAGAAGCAAACATTCATGCAGGGAGATATGCAAACATCGTAGGCAACATTAGAGCTCACTCAAGTTCTAATAGATCTCAGACATTTCTATTG
The DNA here is from genome assembly GCA_034700685.1 of Willowsia buskii. Lineage (NCBI taxonomy): Eukaryota > Metazoa > Arthropoda > Collembola > Entomobryomorpha > Entomobryidae > Willowsia > Willowsia buskii. The sequence goes on from JAQIXW010000252.1 coordinate 33,622, forward strand.
TTTTGTAGGCAATTTGCGTTTATATTTTTTTAATTTAAAGTAATGAACTCTGCTCAGCTTACGCTTACTATTTAGGTACGTAGGTTTGTCAATCTGTCATAAACTACTCATTGTATTTGTCAACACTACGTATTGTCTCGAATATTTTGAATATTATGTTTCATTTGTTTTGAATGGATAATAAATAATATTCTGTATTGCGTGCACACAACTGATTCCGTTAGTGCTATGCAGTCATGTAAAAGCTAGAAAATCAAGCAAAAGTACAAGAAAATACTCCCTATTACTAGAATATTTTTTTCTTTCATTTTCAAGACAATTTGAAAGCCATTAATTTTCAGTATTTATGCAGCACGTAGACATAATGTTAATGAATATTGTTTTGCAAGCGATTCAACTTGAAGGAGTATATAATTTCAGAGAAAATATTACGAGTAAGCGCTGCTGTAAATTGGCATTAAAATATGCAAGAATTTCATATTCTTTGCAACAACACACGCTGCTAGTGATTAATTCTGTGTTAACCAATCCTTTCCACATGAACATTTTATACTGCTTCTTCGCATCCGTAAGTCCACGCTTTGCCTTGCCATTCCTTTGCCGACTTTCTATAAGCGGCTTGAACTTCCTCTCTGTGAAATAATAAATAAATAATCCATCAACCCAACATGACGCTCATATACTTTTATGTGCTCCATCCTTCTATGTCTGCCTACATGTCATCATTATCCGCTTTTCAGAGAAACTGGATCAAAAATGCTCATAAATAATGGATCGTACCAAGATGAGACCGATCTTGGTGTCACCTTCATCACTCGAGGTCATTCCGTATCAATTTTCTTCGAAAATGTGGTCTTGATTTGACTTGATAGCAGCGGAAATGACGGTGATGACTTGTTGCTGTAAATGTCAGATCTCGATCTCCAATAATAATGGAGCCATTAGACACCCCACGACATGTTGTGTTTACGATAAAATATGAGATAAATGCGTTAAAAAGAATAGCAAAGTGCTACCTTTCTTTATAGTCTAATATTTCATAGTAGTTTTTCTCCTCGACAATTCATATAAACCATCTTGACTTGTTTCCTTTTCTAATTTTGATTTGAATGCGTTTTGTGTCTACACAGACTTAATTTCTTGAAAGTCAAATCATATGATTATCATTTACACATTTCTGGTATTGATTAGCGGATATAGGTGGATGTATGTTTTATGGCAGTCTATTCTTAATCAGTTAAAATTACAAATAAAAAGACAGGTAGGCTATAAAGGCAGGTAGGTAGTGAGTAGAGAGCAGTAAAATTACAATATTTTTCCAATCAAGCACCCATATTCACTTCATTGATTTAAGGGCTTAATTAAGTGGAAAGGATACAAGTAATTAATTTTCGAAGCCTTAGAGCTCACGTCTTCGACCTTTATATCAGTTTCCTGTCAAACTACTTAATAAAAGGCACTTGGGCAAAAACGGAAGTCAGAGATTACGCCTACATCTGTGTACATGTACAATTTCAGCTCGTGTGCTGCACAATAAATAATATAATAATATACGACCGCGGGTGTATGTGCGCCAAGATACCTGTTGCCTCCGCCTTTACTACATCTAATAATTTGATAAAAATGCGGCCAAACTTACATAAAAAAGCAATTGTTCTTCTTTTAACTATTGCTAATGGAAAAGTTTTAAGAAGTATCACCTTACAATACACGACTTTTCATCTACAATGGAGTTACACCTACCTGCACTAAAAAGACAGAGGATCAATAAAATAATTATTGTTATTTAGGTATTTCTTTACTCCTTTCATTATCCCATCCCAATTCCACTCTTGGTCACATGCATGACTTCCCGAGTTTCCGTCGACAGTCTATAGTGATGATGATATATGTATTTAATGTGTGCCAAATGACTAGGCTCGACAAATGGATATTATGTGCCTATTGACCCATCTTCAATCTTCACCATTCGAAAGGGGAGGAATTGATACATAGATAGATGTAAGTTGCAAAAGAGAATGAGACATTAGACATCAACCCACAAATCGGGGTAGCGATCAAGGTCAATGGTCTTTTTATACAAGTGCATGTGATAAATTTATATCACACTTCTTATAATGCTCTCAGAGCATGCATTCATGAACGTATTATTTTATAGCTGAAATAAAAAATTTGCATCAATCTTAATTGCTAACTTAATATGCTATATTTCTCGAAGCACAAAGTAGCAGCAGCAGTACCAGCACTGCTGTGAAATTCTTTGTAACCTGTCCACTACTAGCTGGTAAATCACATGCACAAGCGTCACCAGAAAAAAATAGCAGCAAAATACATGAAGGTACTCCGAAGTAATTGTCCAACTACTACAGTTCCCCAAGTCCCATTATCCTCACATGATGTGCAATGTGGGTATAATATTTCAAACGTGTATTATAGTAGTAAAGGTGTGTTATTGTGACTTAAAGGCAATTTGTAGTTTTGCATAAGTAAACAAGTATACGTGCGAATGCACTGACTTGAGTACTGCTCATTTGTATTTAAATTTAATACGCTATCAATAAATAAAACATCCTGAGATTTATTGAAGCGATTTGAATCTTAACATGACATCAAACGTATTTACGTAAATTCGAAAATAAATTGCACACGCATGCATATTTAAATACTTGCAGTTAATGATTGTATGATAACGAATCTGTTCTGTTACTTTGTTTATTACCGTATTTGCCATTTGCAACAATGCATCAATAGAATTTATATGCTTCACTAGAAAAGCTATAGAAGTGTTAAATTTTGTTGATTAAAACACTGATGTGTGTGAAAAAATGTGTTTGTTACACTAATTACCTGTAAACGTGATTTATGGAAATTATTGAAATATTTTGGAAAATGTGAATAAAAATAAAATCCATAATGTCTATAATCTCTATATAGTTGAGCCATGAACTAGACTAGAACACTCACAAGTTGGTTGATACGCACGATGATTGACATGTATATTTAATCTGGCATCCACAATCCATGCATGTCCAATTAAGCGTGACTACTTTCATTAGGCTTATGTTTTCATAGACAATATCAATATTATTCGTACCAGATTTTATCTGAATGCATGTATGATGTTTATGGGCAATAAAAAAGTTAATTTCATGTTCTTTGATAAATTCAATTACTTTTTACAGACTTCCTGAAAGCTAGTGAGTACTTTGAAGAACGAGGGAAATCAAGAAGTACAACATTTCATACCTTAACCCTATAAATTTCTCTCGGTCTTTGTATTTGCAGTGTGGGCGTGTGAAAATCAACACAGTCAACGTGGCACGTACCACACCACTTTGCCCACAACTGAAAAGTAATGCATTGCAACAAGCTAACAAGCTAGGTAGTTCGTTGTAAGGTTACACCTTTTATAAGCTATTCTTTGCCAGGAAATAATTGATAACTCTACACACAAAAATGACTATTATAAACCCTGATATCCTAAACCTACCTGGCAAACCTTC
>JAQIXW010000253.1:0-37102 GCA_034700685.1 Willowsia buskii
TTATTGTGGCCACATAATTGATTTCTACATGTAAGAAAATATTGATGAATAAATAAACATAAAATATATAAGTAAAAGTGTCAATCAGATTATTTCAAAGCATTTCAGAATAGCCATAAAATAGGAGACTTATTTGAAATGAGTACATGCACCATGATAACAATAATATAGCTGTGTCGCGATCATACATCTAAATATTCTAGCGAAAATTAGCAATATGCATGGCCTTGACATTTAAGTCAGAAAGCAACTTAGTAGTGCACGGGGGTAAGCGAGGAAAATAAAGTGAGACCAACAAGATCATTTTGTAGAGGTCAATCCGTCAATCCAAGACTGAAAATATGAAGCAAAAACAAAGCGATAATTTACGAACGCAAAGATTTCCTAAAAAGAAAGTTTGTGCATAGGTATGTAGTTAAATTCTGCTAGGCTGCTTACAATCCACAGATCTACAGAAAGACTAGCATATTATAACGAACAAATGAAATGAAGAAAGAAAAAGAAAAATGATGAAACTTTATGCTCACATTGCTGACAGAATGCAGAAGAAACAAACCTGAATATCACGTGTGTAGTCTACATACTTAACTTTCAATTAGAGTTTAACACCTTTTTTTGATAGATGAATTTCTCAGTCAAAACATTAAATATCATTATTTATTTATTAACTATTAAAACTTGATTCATTTTTGCAATGCAATGCGTCATTTATGAGTTAAAACTTGATTACGGAAGCGCGCATTCAAATCTAAACAAATCTTATACTTAATATTCTTAAACTATATTTATTATTTAATTAAATACATAACAACATATATTTATCATCAGTGAGCCCTCTAATGTCCTTAAAACTAAAATTTAAGGCCAGTTTTTAACTTTGAAAGATTAAAATTTATAACAATGACGAAGAAATAACTTAATTTATATTATTATTTCTGTTTGTTCTGTCCTGCTTGTTCACTTACACATGTTCACTTGCTTGATTTAATAGTAAAACGCAAAACACATGTTCCTAGCAGCTATAATCACACTAACTCTAAAATTTTAATTGCTCCTTGGCTATTAGCAGCCACCACCACGGGGGACCCCTTCTTCCAAGCAACTGCCGAAACAAACTCGGGCGACTCGTCAGGCTTTGGCCTTTCGAGCATGCTTCTATGGTTTTCGAACTTGAATGAAAATAATGGCTTGGGCAAGTACTTGTAGTATAAATACAAAGAATTATTTTCCGACCCACAAGCTATATAGTTTCCATCAGTAGCAAGCCCTACAAAATTTTTCTCATTTATATGCCCAGTAAACGACCTCGTGCAACTCATCGATTCATCTAAATTCCAGAGCTTCAAATTGCTATCGGTCGAAGCAGAAACTAGTTCATCTTTTGACGCAAATTTGACATAACTTACAGCTTTTTTATGACCGTAGAGGACGCCAAGGGGTTCCCTTGGATTTCTGAAGTCGTAGTAATGCACACAATGGTCTGCTGAACCGAAAGCTATCACATATGTGCTCTCTGGACAAAATTTGACACAACATACATTGGCCTTTGCCTCCAGATTGGCAATCGACCTCTCCGAGTTTGTAGACCAAAGTTTCACTTTTGAGTCGTCGGATCCTGACGCTAGTAAGCGGGGATCACCATTACTCCAGTCCACACTCCATACGCGCTTCTCATGCTCACTGAGACTCCTGTCAAAATTAAAAACACAGATTGGATTAAAAATTCAGATATACATATTATGTAATTTGGCAGACCTAAACAATACAAAAAAATAACAAAATAATGAATTGTTAGTTTACAAAAGTCATAATAATATATTCTTACCGAACGCGTGCACAGGTGGAGGCGTCCCACAGCGATACACAGCCGTCGTAATCTGAACTTGCCAAGCTGTTTTTATAATAGTTGCTCCATGCAACACAACTGATCTTGGCGTTACACGAGAGTTCAGCACTCGGACAGTGAATGTCTACCGCAGAGCCTATTACGTTGACATATTCGAACAATTTGATTTTTTTGGTAACGCCAGCAATAGCAAAGAATTCATTATCCTTGTCAAACTCAATGCTGGAAACAATATTGGAATTGGATAGCATGTCAGCACTGTAAGACAACGTAGCCAGTGGTTTCAAACCATGATATTGTGTAATATGAGACAAAGTTCTTCCAAATCTGTCTAATACTTCAATGTCCTCCACCTCAATCTGTCCATTTGGAACAGTCGCGTCATAGCTTCGGTTATCAAACACGTCTGAATTCCTAGTGTCAAAGTAGACTTGTGTGAGCTCATCGAAATGATTGTACATTCGCTTCTTGCGAGCGCTCAGAGACTGGTGCTCCAGCTCTACATTTCGTAACGGTTGAGTATTAAAACCCATTCCTGACGAGCTTGAGCAACTCTCCACTTTCAAGTCTTTACTGCTGGAGGCAGGCCTGTCCAACTCACAACTAACATTACTAGTTCTTACGACAGATATGTCTCGATTAATTAGTGATATTTCTCGTGTGAGTTGTTCCATGTGAGAGGACTTTATCTTTAGTAACTGTTGCAAAAACTCGTGGAGGAGTTTCCTCTTGTATTCTTCATCATCCGAGGCCATTATCTCTCTCCGTCGTTGCAGTACCATAAGCAATCTATCTAAGTCATTTAAGTTTAAATGTTCATAATTAGCATTCGCGAGTAACTTGACAACGTCACTTGGAGGGGCTACAGTACTAGTCAGACTGGATGTGGATTCATAAATCTCTGCTTTCAATGCCTTCGCACTTGCACAACGAGACCGGGCAATCACATCACTAAGGGCAAAGTTTGGACACAGCATTTCTATCTTCAAGTGGGTGCCACATTTCGGACATCTCCCAGATGTCTCTATAGTCTCCAGAATGCACGCACGACAATAGGTGTGTCCACAGAAAGTGATGGTCGGTTCACTCATGCTCTCCATGCAAATGGAGCAGGTAAAATCGGAAAATTCTGTAATCTCTGAGCTCTCGCTGAAAGTTCCATTGTTGTAGAGCACTTGGAGGGGGGAGGAGGATGAGGAGGAACTTGAGCTCGATGGAGCCGGTCTCTTCCTACTCTGCCGAATCCCGTCACTCTCTGGTCCACCCGAGCCAGAAGCCAGAGGCGCTGTGGAAGTAGACGGATGGCTCTTCGAACTGCATGGTTTTGCACGATTCATTTTGACTATTAACTGCGACTCACGCGTGCTTTCCTAAGTGGGGGTGGTGAGATGCACTTTGCCGTTCACCTTTGCCACAAGAATTTGCTCAATCTATTCATTTCCCTTGTCGCCCATAAAGTTAGCGTCACTGAAAAAACAAAGAGATTTCGCACGCTCAATACACCTCAATAAAAACATTTTAAGCCGTACTTAATTAATGATGATTAAACGATTTAAAGTTTCTTACGCTCTTCTTGCTTATCGAAAACATTATGCGGGAGAAAAGCTGCCTCTTAAACTCACAATTTTCTTTACTATGTCTCTACTTTGAAATAATTATCATTTTTATGGAAACACTGACGCTCCCACCTAACAGGGTTCACTTTACACTAGAAAATGCAATAAAGTATGGCGTAACGTTTATGAAAATATTCTCTTAACTATCTACATTGAACATTTTTAATGTTTCTTTCCTACATTTCACAATTAAATTTTCTGTTTTTTTACACACTTCTTCTCACTTTATTTTTCAATTACGTAAGATTTCGCGATAAGCACATACTCGGCCTTCAGCTAAGGGGAATGTAAAATGGTTAGAAAATGTTTATAGTAAAATGTTAATTGTGTAAGCGTCATTATCTTAAATTTTGTCGTAATTTAAGTAATATTATACAATACTTTTTTGCACTTATGGCTACTTTTTTCTGTCGTAGAAGCTACGTTTGCTTTAGCATGAGTTGTCTGCATACGGACTCTTTTCGTGTTTTCGTTTTCTCTCTGTGTAAACTAGCGTAAGCTTTCATACTACATGGTAGCGTATCGCTACTTTGAAGTTTTCGTGAAACAAGTGCCCTGTCAATATATTACCCTTTCATCCTTTCACATTGCACAAATGAACGCGTAGGATAATGAATAGTTGCTACTGGCTGGGCTTGGTGCTGAGAATAGTATCAGCACTGAAGTACTCTGATGGTCGTATTTTAGCGCTTAGAAGTCCGCATGAGAATGGTAGGAAGGAACAATCATTGGGAAAAAAAACATTTCTATGCGAACGAAGAACGTTTTTCTTGGGATAGTTTGCGTTTTTTGGCTTGCAATGAGTAAAGGAAAACGTGTTGTAGTGAATGGCTTTGTTATGACTCCCACTTTGAGTCAGAAGCATGCATGGATGCATGCATCCGTGGACGCATGCATGAAGGAAGGAAAAGGAAGATGATAAAATTGGATTTACGTTTTGATAAGCAAATTTGTATTCTCGAATGAATAGATGGATTTACTGAGAAACGTTTTTCGTCGAATTTGAGAGAAAAAATGGTAATCTGAATATGAATTTTTGTGAATTCTGAAGTAAAAAAGTCTTCTTGGTAAAATATTTACGGGATATGATTATGATGCTAGTACGTATTGATGTGAGATGATGGATAATATTTTAATCTTGTGAAGCTTTTGGGTTGATTGAAAAGATCATTTTTATTCTGTGCTATGAATTTTCCAAGGGAAATTAAAGCTTTTTTGAATGCATTGTCAGTCAACAGAATATTCATGCGAGGGAGATGTGGAATGCTACTAGATGGAGTGTGATGGTCGTATGCTGACATGTGAAGTAGTGAGGTGGGAAGGATAATGATGGCTCTGGTTAAAAGTAGAGAGGCACTTGGAAATACCTTTCCTTTTTTGTTGTTTGCATGCATGCTAGAGGTGTTTGAGCTGAGGCCGAAAGGAAGTAGTTCGATAGATGGACTATGATTGCATGGACTCGAATGTTAACTTTCAGAATTGTGCAGAGAAAAAAATTTGCAGGGTTGTATACTCAGATACGTGATTGATTTTCCGTGAATTAAGTGTATATATTGTATATGTAATATATCGGGGCAATGAAAGAATCAATCTGAAACATAATATGTTAAGTAGCATTATCTTACTATTTTTAATAAATATTATTATACTGGGGTTATGGTCTTAATGAAATAGTGGGTGCTGCTTGACAATTTTTTTAGCATTTATGCACCCTGGCAAATTTGCTGTATAATGTGTCATCATGACAAATCTTCATTTCAAACGTTACCATACCTGATAGAACAACCTTTTGGCAGCAAAATGACTCCCTGATCGTGTCGCTACAACTTAACTGTGGAAGGCAGAAGGGCTTACTAAGAAATTGCATGCATGAAAATATATCGATCTTGTAATAACATCTTTTAAAAGACAAACTTCCAATTTTCAAAACGGGACTGGAACGGTAAAAATGTACAATCTTCTCAGGGATCAAACTAAAGTGTGGGGTTTTAGCCAAGGCCTTACGAGGATGGCCCCCTTCCTACACTGCTATGACCCATCATTGAAGAAAGTGTATTGTTATGGCGTTTTGAAAATTGGAAGTCGATTTGTCGTAAATTGGAATGGATGGAATTTGTGTAAAATCTCGAAATACTAAAGTCTTAGAACGGTGGTGCAGAGCAGACGTTGTCATTTTTCATAATATGTCCAGGTCCAGGTGCTTTAAGTTGTTCCATTCTATAATGAGCTGGGGTCTGGGTGGCGTTGGCGCAACGTCTGAATAAAGAGGCATAGTAGGAGGCGTAGAATTGAGCTTCAATGCAATCAATATTACAGCTTTTGAAAAACTCCCATTCATTCCTGAAGGTGATCCATCACTATTATTCTTAAATCAAATCCTACCAAGCACTACTACTACATAATCGGAAATTGGAATGCAGCGGACTTTCTGCGTTGCATTAAATCAATTATGCTATGAAATTTAAAGCGTATACTATATATTATGAATATAACGCTATCTTTATTCTACCAGCATCTACCATACTTATGATTTGCTAGAATTTAAAAATTAAGATACGAACGATTAAAGATGTATTCTTGAAGGGATTTCTGAATGTTCGATGTAACAGGATTCTCCCCTCAAAATACTGCATACTGACGGCTGCTTGTGTGGCTTCAAAATTTATTTTACATCATCGATAGCAACGAATGATATTTTCTTATGGTAACTAGCAAAATAAATTGAAAAAAAAAGGTGTTTTTGAGAGAAAAAAGGTTGAATTGATGTTTTTGTTTGAATTTAAACGGCTTGTGCTATTCTTTTGATATACAGCCTAAATAACTGCTCTTTAAGACTAACAAGGCATTTCAACATGACGTATTCTGAGTCAGTCAGTATATTTCTTACCGGCTTTCCCAGATTATAAACACAAATTTACTCATGTCCAATGTGCAGACCGTAGTGAATATTATGAATTAAAATCTAACAATTCCGTTGACTTTGTTCGCATGATTTCGAGTGAATTCCGAATGACAAGTGGGATCGATAGGGTTTGTAAAGCTTACAATGAATCCCGCACAGAGTATCTCACACGGAAGCATATCATCTCCGAGGACCACCCATTAAACATCATGATCCACTATTGTTGTTCGTAGTAGTAGGTACTGCTACCTACAGAGATGCACAAAAGGAAGCACACAGAGTTTTGAATTTTTGAACCCTCAACCTTTGAAGCTCCTTTTGTGTGGTAAGTTTAGCTCTCGAGAGACTTTTTGATACCATTTTACCGAATTAATATTTATACCCTTTTTTGTCAACCGCAACATATATTTTCAGGCTTCTGAAATCATTTCAATCTTGGAATATATAGCTGTAAGTATAACAATGAATATGGCAAAAAACCAAAGCATGTTGGCATGGCATTTTTATCGCACCTGAGAATAATATGTTCATGTTATAGATATTTTTATATCATGTGGACTGTGGACTGTGGACTTACAATAAATTACACTGCTCTGGCTTTCATATATAGGTTCTGTCTTTTTATGGTGGAGATTTCAGAAAACTATTTCGAAAAGAATGTATGAGAAGTTGAGTTTATTTTAAAAAGAACATGCTTTCTAGAGTTAACAATTCAGTCCCATTTTTAACGCATTGCATTCCATTTTTGTTTGATTATGAAATTGAATTTAAAGGTATCGAACGAATGTACTGACAATGAAATTTACTGGCATCACTCGTTAAAAGGAGGAGCTCCTTTGTGCTCTCTGAATTATGATATACCACCCTGAAAGTATTTAGTATTTTTAATCAACATTGGAAACTAAAAAGTTCAACAAAGAAATTCACACAATTTTTAAATACAACATAAAAATAAAATGATAATGAACACTCGACCATCTTCGCAGTTAAACGTTTAAATTTCGAAAATATACAAATATTTTGTGTCATAACAAAGTTTTGAAGTAGGCACATCGCATCTCGCATCTAAATGAAATTTATAGGTTAATGTTAATATCATTATTATCATTGATCATAATCATAACCAGGTGTGATTCAGGTTTAAAAGTTCCTTCAATTCCTCAAAATCAACTCAAGAAAATCTTATATAAATTAGCTTTAAATCATACAGATTGTGGTAACGTTGAAAGACGAAACTTAATAATAATTATTATATGTAGCATTAGTAGTTTAATAGCTACTGAATAAAAAATACTTCCATCATTTACAACGAGCCCAATAGTATGTAGTATGTAAAATCACAAGTCAACATGGTGTTTGTTAATTAACACACTTTATAATATGTTGTTGTTAGGGAGCTATAAAAGGAAATACTTATAAGATAATCATGCATTTATTCGTTATATACTAAAACGGCTATATAATCACATAATATGGATATATGACAGTAAAACTATGTTGCACGTGAGCTGTGGAATTTACAAACCTGCATCTGAATCCAATTTTTTAAATTAAACATCGGCTATAGTTGCTATAGGGGTCTGTTTTTAAGGCTATGGTATGATATGATTATGATGGCTGCAATAGTTACTGCGATTGCAATTTTTTTGTAAAGCAAATATTTAAAGATGTAATTTTTAAATTCGGAAGAAGACCACAGAAAATTAATCAACTGCAGAATATACCTGTATATACGTACCAGAATCTCTAATTCCTACATACATACATAGACCGATCTCTGTAATTCTGCCAGCGATATCGAAATCATCTTTAATTTGTCGTTAGTTATTCAAGTTCAAGAAATGTGCATGTCAAGAACGACAAGCAGATATAACCTAGATCCTTAAAGTGCTAGTGATTGTATTGGTCTGAATATTATTCGATTTGCTTGGATATAAAGGTTGTGGTTATTTTGCAAAACATTTTCATGGACCGACGTTCTTTTTTACAGTCCCTCTATATTTGAGTTTATTTATTCTGGCGAATATAAAATGCATGCATGCAGACACAATAATGTTTATAAAAATATAGTGCTACTTTCATGTCAAGGTCATTGCTGTAATTTTCGCGATTTCAAAAAAATACGCATTAACCTAGATTTTGTGTGCAATAACGCAAAATTAGATTTCAAATGATAAACAATATAATGTACCTATGTGCTTATAGTATCATAGTATCTGTATTCGATGTTTAGGCTAATCACACATATATATTATAGCTTGTTTGTAAAATTGTGCATATGAACTTTCATCATTTTTTGTTTGATTTTTCCAAAACGCAGAATAACATTATGGAAAGTCTGTCTTAACAGTCAGCAAACTCAATTTTTTCATAACTACCTACAAAAGTGGAGTCACTTGAGAAACTCCTTTGTCACACACAAGAATGCTATCACGAATTAAGAACTCGCCTTATTTTCGGTTTCTTCTCCCAGGCCCACAAGAAACGGTAAATGTTTTTGAGGAGTGCAACTGCTGCGATTTGACACGGGTGTGGAAAGCAATAGCAGCAGGAGTAAAGAAACTCATGTAAAGCTTTTAACTTTCAAAATGCGTAATCGACTTGAACTGTAACTGACAAATGAGAATGAATCAATTGAGACAATCTAGTTATATGGAAGTACATATAGATGCTGGTAACAACCACTCTACTAACTACAATCCAGAGGCTTGCGCATTTACAACCTTCTTTATTTAGAAGAAACATAACAAGCTGGCATTGTCATTGACTTGTTCAGTGAGAGCTTCGTCGTTGACAATTACAATGGCCATCTTCACGCAGAGAGGACAATAAGTCAATAAGCCACCAACTTTGGTGCTTCTATAGTGTCCCAAAAAGTCATTTATTTTGGAGTAGAAGAGCATCTCATGTTTTGTGGTGGTTGACGATTGACATCCCTTTTACACCTACTTGTAATGCCGAGTAGTACACCACAATGATCAACCAAGCCGTCATTCCTTTTTCTCCTGTAACAAGAATACCATCACACACACAGAAGAACAGTGCGTGAGAGAGAGAGAGAGCACAGTTGAGAATGACAACAATGAAAAGTCGGATCATTTAAAGAGACATGGGTGCTCGAGTTATAGTTCTCCCCATTATATCATCGGAGCGGAATGAAAAGGATCAAAGGTGTGTGGGCGGATCTTGTGATCCCAAGGCGCCCTGCCGCCAAAGGAAGATCGGCTGACGAGTTCCAGATACTTCAGCCCAACCCACCACACTTACAAACCATTCATGTAATGTGAATGTGAGATGTGTGTTGCAAGAAGAGAGAAAAATGTTCGAGTTTCAGATTTCAATAAGTTGTAAAGTCATTTTCATTTACAACAAAGTACTGTAACGCTAGCCATCCTTTCATTCATGTCGAATTCAATGAGCAAATAATAATAAAATTTTCATCTTGACTTTCGGCGAGAATACTGTGGACACTTAGTAAACCAGTTGTCTTTTTTCTCTCTTGTAATCGGCATCCCACATATAGTTAATTCTGTGTATATCGGTACACGCACCGTTTCTTTCAGCGTAAAGTCCAACAATGGCTTTATACATACTCTTGTCCTCATTAATGATTTTTCAGAAAAAAAATCATATCATTTCACAAAAGGGTAGCGTGGACCATTATTGTCATTGCGGCGTAAATGTGAAATGGAGTAAAAAAGATAAAATTTGTTGCTTTTTATTTCTGGACAGAAAGCGCCGAAAGTTGCTACTTACTTCACACAGCTTTTGGTATATTCAATTTCATTTCTCTTTTTGCTGCTTTTAAATTCAAGAGAGAGTTATTGTTGTCAAAATGCAAGTTATTATTATCACTCAATGAACTTAACATTTTTACTAGTTGGTGACGATGAATTTTAAAGGTGTGATGTAAATGTAAGTGCATTCATTTGTGTCTTCGCTTGTGTATTTACCTTCATAAAAAACACGCAGGCTGACGAGTGGGTCACTTATAGCCTATCTCGTGGGATGTTTTGTGGCCATCGCATCATGATATGAAGTAAAAGTGGTAGGACACCCTTAGCCTTTGTCCCATCAATATAATATTATTCAATGATACAAGCCGCTTGAGTGTCGCATCCTACTATTGTTGTGGTACTTGAAAAGTCAACTTGAAATGCAGTGAAATATGAGACACGAGAAAAAAAGAAAAGAAAGCAAAATGACTTTATGTTCGCGTACATTGCAGTGATAATAGCAAAAGACCGTCATCATATAGCTTACTATACCTCTGTTTATTCCCTGAATTTACCATGGAATTGGGTTATTGTATTGGATTTTCACCATTTATGGATCGGAGAAGTGTTTTCATTATTATTATTATGTATTCATACACATTTTTCTCCCATTCTTCACATTTGCTCATTTCATATCAAGTATATACACTCAACTGATGTATCATGTTTTTCATGTTATTTATGATCTCCACAAAAACTGAAATTCTATTATTCTCTCTTGTCACTGCGGCATGTATTTGTGCATGTATTTATTATTGGAAGATAAAACAAGCCTTTATTGAAGAAAGAGCTATCCAGCTGCATATGCGCGTACTACAATGGAAGTTGTGCAAGCTACTTTACCCACTTTACTTTACATATATATTTCCCAAGCTACATTTCATTTCATTTCAGGGCTCAAATATTGATGAAGGCGCGATTGAAACCATGAAAAATTTCACCCTTCTCATCAATTGCAATAATGGAAATGAATGATATCGTGAATTTGTCGTCTCCTCATATTTTTTCTGTGAACTTGCGTTTGTAAGTATTGACGACAGAATAGAGGATCATAATTTCATCCGCTTTTCTGCCACAATGAATGTTTCTGCATATATCCCATTTTATGTTTGATATTAAAGTATATAAGTCCATATCGTATAGTTTATATGAATCATAATTGTACTACTTAAATGCATGCGCAAACGAAATAATAGACATATGGCCAAGTACTCAGTTTCTACTGATGAACAACAATGATGACTTTTGATTATTGCGGCAGTAAACGCACATATACGCCTATAAACGGTCACATGGAATAATAATGAGTACTAAGCATTTGCTGGAGTGAGTTGGACCCTTTTCTCTTGAGTTGGATCATCATTATTGCACTCAAATGAAAAAAAGGAAAAAAAAAATCTTCCAAACTCATCATATCACTTGCGTCCATGGGTCTGTGGGTGCACCACCCAGTGTTCGGCACACTCACTCGAGTGAGTGCATGATGAGTTGAGTGTTGAGTTGAGTGAAGACTTTTTTCCGGGAAATGAGTGAGTGGTGAGTTGAGTGGTCAAGATTCTCAAACTTATGAGTGGTTGCGAGTGGAGTGGTCATATTTTAGCTTTTAACTTGCTTTAAAAATGCTTTTTTATAACAAATTTCACCATTTTTTGAAAATTTTCATGCAAAATTTAGATTTTTTCGCATCCTACTTGTTCTTTTTGCAATTTTCCCTATTTCTATTACTGTTTTCAACTATTTCTTTCAAATTTTAGCACAATTGCAGGCTTTTGGGTTCTGAAATATTAGAAGTAATCCAAAATTTTGAGAGTGGTGAGTGAGTGTGAGTGGAGTGGGTAAATTTTGGGCCAATGAGTGGTGAGTTGAGTGAGTGTAATTGACGGAATTTACATGAGTGGGAGTGCGAGTTGAGTGGTAGGTTAAATGCCGAACACTGGCACCACCGCTTTTATCACTACCACCAGTTCCCACTCCACACCCTGTAATACTACTTGGGTTTGTGATTGTTTAAATAGCAGAGAATCAAATAAATCAGAGATGCATGTGGTGCAGCCATATTCCGCCGGTGTATGATTCACAACCAAAAGTAGATCTATGAGAGAAGTGGTGGTTGACAATTAATTTAGCCAACTGCAAACTGGGAGCAGATTTATTTATTCATGCACAGACGTACTTTTAATGTTATTTTTTTCACCCTGTCATTTTTCATGTAAGCTGTCAACTGGAGTCATGTTCTGTTACTGCCCCCTTTCATCCCTTGCTTTGCCTTCGTTGCATGGCCTATCGTGTTAGTCACGTCCAGTTGACAAAAAATATTTTTGAGATCGGCTTGACAATAAAATCAAAGGCTCTAGAGTTACTATTGTCACTATTCCTTTGTTTTCTTTAAGGATAGGCTGCGGTTGCAATACAACAAAAATATGCGATTATAGTATTTTTCTGTAAAAACTGTTTATACATATGAGCTTGAGCTTTGGAAAAAAATTCTTGAAATATTCAATTAAAACGAATGGGTGTACGCTAACGTTATGTTTTCACCCTTAAAATATTCATATAATGGTTGTTATTATCGAAATCCAATCGTGTCTTCATCAACTATTTTGCTAGTGTGAAGTGATTGTCAAATGTCTACAGCCATCAGCTTCAAATAAAAAAAAATAACTAAATAATTTGACTGAATTTTTGAGTGTGCTTTACTTCAAGAAAAGCTCAAAACTAATTTGAATAAATCCCTCAAAATCAATTTTTTTAAAGGAAACAAAAGCCTGTACGCATATAATCGCAAAACTGGCTAATTTGGTTTATATTTTGTTAAGTAACTGCTTCTAAGAAGATTTTTGTTGTATGATGTCGGCTTCGTTGAAGTAACTGCAACTGTAAGATCAGATTATTTGAAGCGTGTGTTGTTGCATTGATGATGTTGTGTGTATAATGTAATATACTATATACTCGATTCCTTTCAAAATGATATTCAATGTTTAAATTCATAACTATTCATAATAGTTCAGCTATTTAATCAAATTTTATGAAATTATTATGCGCAATAAAAAATCAGTATGGTAGAAACTATAAAGCTGTTGTAGTTGTAATTTGATTGAAACTTTTTTATTTGATATGAGCGTTCCCGTATAAAATTATAACCAGGGCAGTCTTTTTACTTTACATTTGAGCGATTTTTCTCCATATTTTATCACTTCACCATTTTCGGTAATACTCTATTCTTTCCTTTATATAAAATATAGTGTACATGCAATTTAGCATTGCTTAAAATAACTTATAATTTACATCTGTTCTGTACATGAAAAAATACAAAAATACTGTTACATTCCCTTTTCTTACATAAATATACACAAGAAGTTTTCACGAATGATACGCTTTACACAATTAATTAGAAGGATTATGTTTATATATAAAACTTGAAATTATGTATTAGATTTTTTAAGCAGTAGAATAAATTTCAATTAAACAGTCATAGATTATTTTCGTTTCTGTAAACATTTTATAAGGAAGCGTTGTAGGTACATAAAGTGTGATGCAAAGGCACGACAGAGGAGAATGTTCTAAATTTAAATAAGTGGTATCACTGGAATTATTACTTGATTTTTCTGCCTTTACTCACAATCGCATCCATTACCATTATGTAAATGAATCGGAGCGTATCATGAGAAGGGGAAATGAGAAATGGGCGGAGGGATGGAGAGCATGAAAGGTAGTGCGAAGGGAGAGTTTGGTGAGCCAAACTCGTTAATGGTTGAGTGTGATGGGATCAGGGACGGATTATATGGATGAAAAGGGTTTCCCAGGCCAATCATTCCGGATGCTGCGTTGTACATGGGTCGTTGATGCGTTCTCGTGTGTTTTTTCAAATGATCTTTTCTCCCAAACTTTTTCCCGCAGTGAGTGCATGGGTAGGGACGGAGGCCTATTTAGTGAATAAAAAAATACAGTTGTTTTTTTAGACATGAGAACATGACGTGGTATTTTAGTAGCCAGTTTTTTTTTAAAAAAATACGCATTTAACTGACTGCTCGATAATGGTTATATTTCTTATATGAATTTTGAGTTAAATGAAATGAAAATTACCTGTGTGGATTCTCCTGTGACGAGTAAGTTCTTCGTTTCTCGTAAAACTCTTTCCACAGCCTTCATGTTCACATGCAAATGGTCTTTCACCTATAAAATTCACAATTAAAAATATAATTAATGTATGTTGAAATCAAAATTTTATGCTGATAACACCAGATGCAAGAATGCTCAAGTTGATCATGATATTCCTGATGCAATAAATGCTTTAGTGCGAATAAAAGCTCTATAAACTTACCAGTATGTATTCTGATATGCCCGCGCAGTTGACCGTTATTGGAGAAAGCCACCTGACAATGCGGGCATCGAAAGCGTTTCGGTCTTTGTCTTTTCACTTTCATCGACGCTGGTGGTTCCGGAGGGAGCAGACCCATTGCGGTGAGCTCAGTTCTTGTCAAGCTTGCCAATTCATTGATTGACGAGCTGCTCATAAAACTCGCTGCTGAAGATGAAGTTTGCGTACCCACAGGACTGCTGGGAAGATAATATGGAACACTTGAATGATTCAAGTCAAGAAAATTACTTGAATACATGGAACTTGCACTTGATGCTCCCAAATTCATGAGATTTAGCGGAGACGTTGACGGAGAATGTGGATCATCTCCAGACTTGTCACTTTCCCCTGTCGTGCGTAGCGCACGCGAACTATCAGAAACCAATGGAGTGGCAGGGGAATTTCTGGCAGTGGAAGCTGGGGAGTGTTTTATGGTTATCAGCTCTGCTTTCGCATTAGAGCCAGATATTGAGTCATTATTGTCTTGATTTTTCGCTGATTTCGACACAAAAGTTTCATTAGTAGTACTAAGATCCCACGGTCTGAAGATTTTCCCCATGAGCGTCATTTTGTCTGCTGATTCACTTCAAGTTAGAGTTTACAAAAAAACTATGAAAAAACTTTGTGATTTCATTAGAAGCACAGCCACTTTACAAACTATTTTTGTGATTATTTATGACTTTCTCCAGCACAAATCATATAAAAGTTTGTAACTTCTTATTAGCTCTCAGGACACCCACGCACTTGTTCACCAACTCTGCTAACGACTTAACAATTCTTGTGCAATAAAACCTCACACTGGTTGACTGTATAAAAGGCAATGATATCATAAGAGATTAATGTCAACAGGAGGAAACTTGATCCGCACTGAACAAGAGTTGACAAGGGAATAAAAGTGGTAAGCTAACAAGGTAGTGATGTCAAATGAAATGTAATCCGATAAGAGGCTTAGCAGGTCAGACCACAACTGATCGCTCTTTACCCAGGGGCTCAGCTACTTATGAGGGGTACTTGAGAGATTTGACTAGGATAATATTATCCACAAACACACAGACACTTACTCTCTTTAAGGGTCCGGCGTAACAAGATCATGTACTTATATGTATTTATGCATCATCAATGAAGTGTTTCACATCTAGAGAGGGGATGATCTCTTCTCCACAATCCCGTATAATATTATCTATTTAAAGTGACTCCGTACAAAGCCCCAATGTTTGTTGTTACTTGTTCAAGTGAGGACAGAAAAACTCATGAGAGGTTTTGTACTTTTTGGCCAGCTTGTGCCCACATCGCACATTAATGCAAACCCCATACTTGACTTTAACAGCTTACCTCTCTCTGAGGAGAGGATCATCACCACCGCACCAACTTTTACGCATTTTTTTCCTCCCTGCCTACTCCTCAATTGACAATAGCGATGACAAAAAGCTTTAATGAAAAAATGAAAAATCATGGGAAAAGGGCCCTCAGAAAAGAATAGCTTGGTAAAGAGCTCTCACTCTCTCTCTCTGCCTGCCTGCCTTTTCAAACTATTTGTATGCTTGGACTGAATGCATTAATGGAGGAAAGCCATCATTGAAAAAAAGGGAAATATCAACCGGTCGGTCGGTCCTCGTTAGATATTTGATACATGTGATGTTTAACAACATAAACAATTATGCATTTATGCAGTTACCAACGAACACATAGACTTGACAAGATAAACTAGGAAATGTGTGGATTACATTACCCTAAAAGTCAGAGTCACCACATCACACTGTAACACCAACCACCACTAGCAAAAAGCATCCCTTAAAACTAGTGGGATAATATTATGGAAGTTTAATATGAGGTATTATATGAGATGAGAGCAGCACCACACGATCACGAGCTAAATTATATAAAAGCAAACCGACTCACTGGTGGTGAAACTTACGGAGAGGAGATCATCACAGGGTATTTTTCGCTGTGAGAGTTAAACCACAAATCTGAATCCAAAATCCCATAATTCACCGCAAAGTAGCTACCCTAAATCTGCTGTCGTCAGTATGCACAAATTTGATTGAAGTGAGAAATTTCATATGTTTCCAGGGAGTGCAAATTTTAAAGAGATACAAAGGTTTTGAATGGAACAGAAGATGCAAAGAAAATCACTAGACTGCTAATTGTATGTATATATGTAATTAGGAAACTAGACTGCTAATTAGTATCATTACACTTAATTATGCGCTTTAGTGTAAGATATTATATGATATACTTATTACTCATTTTATAATTAATGGCGATATTATGATTTGTTGCTGAATTAATGAAGTACATTTTATTAATTTGGATTTCATCACTCTCTGTGAGCAACCTTACTTTCTATTTATTTTCATTACACATGTAATAATACAAGACTCAATTTTGTCAGACAATTAAAAGAACCTAAATTTCAGGATTAGAATTAAGAACACAATTAGCATGGAGAGCAAGTGAGGAAAGATGCACAACGAATAAGTTGCTAATATAACAACTACCTATAATTATGCTTTTCTCTTTTATAAAACCATTTCGCACTCAAGACATGCCAATAATATGATATGTGTACCTACTTCATATTGGCATTTGGAAATATATTAAAAATCGGATTCATCTGCAGTTTTTCTTACGGATGTCTACCGGAACATAACATTCCAATGACCATTGAACTTTCGTTCATTTTTATGTAATATTGCTGAGACCAGGTAAAAAGTTAAAAATGTAGCTGAGCTTTAAAACCACCATAAAAACTCATTCTTCATTATGTCATTTAAATAGCTGGAATTATATTTTGGAACTATTACCCTACAATTCATAGCCAAGCATATTGTTGCTTCTCAGGAAGTTGTAAAAATTCTCGAGTTTTACAAATAGTTCATGTTGCAAGCTACATACACGTTTCCATTCAGTTCATAGATGACCGGCAGGAAAGATCAAAATATTGAAGGACTCCCTCTGAGCAACATTTCACCAGTTTTGCAGAGATTTGACTGATGAGCTAATGACACAAAAGTGAGAAGCGCCTTTTGCGATCGATTACTTTTATGCCTTCTTGTACAAGCTTCAATCCCATTCATTCAGCCAAAATTCTATACGCAATAATACATCAGACCTGCACTCCCAAATACAAAAATTGTACTCACAAGACAAAAATACAAAATTGGAATTGGAAGCGAATAATAAAAAAATGTAACAAAAGTTTACTTGAAGTGGTCCATTGTTCAGCTTCATTTCTAACTGACTTTTGGTTGAGTAATAGGTTCGTTTTTACAACGAGAATAAAAAAAATGTTTGAAGGCATCAGTATCAGCTATAGAGTAAGTACAGCGAGAAGGCTGGCAGCCAACTCAAAACAATTACAAGAGAGATTCCAGCGGAGGCAAAGGCATATAGAGCTATGTATTCCTGGAGCATGGAAAACTGGGCAGAAGGGCTCGTCAAAAGAAGACTTTATTGTCATTATTATAACTGAACATAGTGACTCTTTCTCTGGTCTACATCCCCAAAAGCTTTTCATTCTCTGGTTGTTAGCAGTGTTGAAGGGAAATGAGAATGTTGAAAAATTACAGAGCTTTAACATATTCCATTTAAACTGGTAAAAATGACAAGGAAACCTTTCTAGTAGGGTTTCTCAGTGAAAAAAAAATCAATCTCAGCAAGAGGACATCTACCTTTACCGGACTGGAGCATTGGTGGTGTGAGGGGGCCTACATGTCTGCCTGAGTTTTTAATACAAAAATAAAGTGTTTGTCTGGCCTGTGATTTAAATCAGGAATGCTCGTTTGTACATGCCAACATTGATTAGTTCCATCAACTTATCATTCATGCCTTTTACACTAATGCTCAAACATACAAGCGCTCCAGCAGCAGCAGCAGCATTCATTATACCAAGTTATTAAAAGAAATTCCAGTTACGGTTTTCTACACCTCTTCAGATTTCACTAGCCCAGTCAACTGCATATAAATAGCCTTTTATCAAGTAGCCCCAAAAATATGATAAGAAAACAACAACAGAAAAGAAGGAAGTGGCCCTGCGTCGAAAAAGTCTGAAAAAGCTTGTCAAGAAAAGGGCACATTTTTGGGCTTTCTGTCCGCGTCTGGTGCTGTTGGAATGATGAAAAGCATGAACGTGTCATGTTGATTTCTTATAAGAAAAAAATTGAATGCCAATGCCACCAAATTGTATTTGCTATAATTAAAAAGATTTTTCTTATATGAATTTAAAGCTCAGAGAATTTATGCAACCCGGATTGTATAAAACGTATAATGCGATTGCTTTCAGGTTTTCATAAACAGAGGTTCTAAGAGTAGACCCATCAGACATTAGAAGTGTACCCACTTGAGTTCAATTTCGATTATGTGGTGTGGAGAGAGAATGTATCATTATTATTATTATTATTATTATTATTGTGCAATGCATAAGGGCCGATCAAGAGTCCTGTTCCAGCCCTATTCATTCATCCGATCCCTTTCTGTAGCTTACAAAACGGTGGCATTGGCATAACTAGTTGAGAGCCCTGTTTGTCCTGTCATTGCATCGTAGAATGGATAATGAAAGGTGGGAAGAAGAAAGGAAAAAAAATACCAAGTGACAAAAAAATCGTTGAAATAATTTTATTTTGGGTTGGCAACTCTTCATTCAAGTATTCCACTTGAATCTCTGAATGAACTACAAAAGCCAAGGAAAAAGCAAGTCACAAAAAAAAGTTGGTTGGCATTGAATAAAAAACATGAATGAAGTTTATACTATAAAATATTATTTATGTCCTTAGACATAAAAACTGGTAGATCTGAATTTGAATGAAATGAGTTGGATTATGTGTGCGCAGGCTTCTTGAC
Organism: Willowsia buskii; assembly: GCA_034700685.1. Classification (NCBI taxonomy): domain Eukaryota; kingdom Metazoa; phylum Arthropoda; class Collembola; order Entomobryomorpha; family Entomobryidae; genus Willowsia; species Willowsia buskii. The sequence continues at coordinate 19,337 of JAQIXW010000253.1, forward strand.
AACATTTTAGTGCCTATTATCAGCATCAATCGTGATCGGCAAAATGAGCATTGAATATAAAATCCCTTTGGTGGTTTTCTTAATGGCTAGGTCGACCCCTTCCGCTGGGTTCCTTTCATGTTCGCATTATTGGTCCAAATTCAACAATCATAATGAATAATGACAATACAAAAAGTAATGAATATGATGCTAAATATACCAAGCTAGCACACGTACGTACTTACTTATTATATGACTTCTAGTAATAAAAATAAAATGTCGTTAGCTTTCTTTGATTATGTCTGGTAGTGTAGTCTGGTGCTTGAGTTGAGTCTGAATTAAAGCCTATGAATGTATCCACTGTTCTTCTTTCTTACATCATTTTAATTACACATTATCGACACTGATAGAATTTAATGACAACATCATATGAAGTAGAGCGATAAGAATCATCCAGTATTTTGTATTTATAAAGATTTATTTATTTGATTATTTAAGTCACGCTAATATAGGCAATTATTTCATTGATGGACAATACTAACAGATATTTTAATTCGTCGTGACAAAGGGTAAAAATTAACAAATATTTATCTTACAAGTCATGACATTCAAAGAGTAAAAATTCATCTATTCGCATAAGAATGAAAGGGAAATTTAAATTGATTATGATTAGTTATTTACCCTATCAAAAATTCATTCATTTTAAGTTTGTAATAGTAGAGGATAAAAATTAGGAATTAAGTTTTGACATTCTAATCGTAAAATTCATCTGCTGGCATGAAAATGTGAAAGAACAATAGGAAATGTAAAATTCATTAGTTTTTGAAATATCAGAGCAGATGAATTCAGTTGCAAACAACATGATATGATCATAGATTAAGAAAAAAACGAAGAGAGCAGGAATTTCATTGTCGAGAAAAACAAAACCGACTGTAAACAAATGATCTGGAACCTACCAGTACCATCTTATAAATGGGAACTTGCTGAGCTTCCAGTGTATCGGTAGATGCTTGGGATGGATCCAGAGTATGGATTACTAGTGTCGCCATCACTATACTCCTCTGTGGAATTGTACTTGTCATAATCCTGAAGCCTTTGTCTTGCGGCAACATAAACCTTTGGATCTTCGCAAGCGTCATAATAAACCTCTGTTTCTACGCGAGCATCTTTATTCTTTTCTGAACGTCGTTGCACCTGACCATTGCCTTCTGAGACGGTATGATCTGGACGGGCACGGGTGTGTTCTGGACGGACGCGGGCGTGTTCTGGACGACCGCGGACGTGATCTGGACGAACGTTGAAGTGATCTGGAAAAACGTTGACGTGATCTGGATGAACACGGACGTGTTCTGGATTTTCCCTCATTCGCACGTTGTTGTTCCGGTAGCGTGCTTGTCTACGTCTTCTATCACGCTCTGACTCTGGAAATGGAGGGAAAGTATGTGTTTCAACCTCCATTTGACTCTCCAAAGCCGTAAGCCCCCATTGTTTCAGCATCAAGAATCGCCGGTTACTCTCAACCTCCGAATTATCAATATCCGGGTAGTGTCCTCCCGGAATGATTTGCACCTGGTTACTTATTGTGAGTATTTCCAGAATGCTGAAGGCATAGCGGTTGGACATAACTAGTGCACAATTTTCAATTGCTGTGCCACTCTGAAACAAACAAATACACAATTTCTTTAATACATTGGTTCCGTTTTTTTACGACTGCTAAGCAGTTTTCTAGGAGAAAATAATACGACATATATTGGTCAATTTGGTCATCTTACCTTGTAATGATACAGGCAGCAAAGCTCTTTGTAATATTTGTAGTTATCTACGCCCTTGATGCACGCATCTACATCTTCTTTTGCGGTGAACACTCCATATGCGCAAGTAGGAGTGATAGATGAGTACACGAAATTTCCAGTCAGGGATTTGCCTACAGTACGATAAGGTGTTATTTCGGAAGTCATTCCCTTGGAGTCTTTACCAAACAACAAAAGAGACTCAATAGTTCTTCCCCTAAGCTCTTTAGCTCTTTTTGAACTGCTGGTAGCCTTCCACACGTAAGAATCCAGACTCAAGACCTTCACTGGTAGCCGATGATCTAAAAAATAAAAGGGAGCAATTAAAAATTGTAGATTTTTGCTTAATGTAAGGAGCTCAGAGCTTTGCTTTATGTCAAACTTACTAGTAGTATCAAACAGCCAACGCAAACATTGAGTGACCATCACATAATCAGATTCAAATGCGAACACGTACAGGTCCCTTCCTTCTAAACGTCCCTTGTACTGAAACGAAAAGAAGACAAATATTGTTAGCAATCCATAATATAGGCTTATTCTTTTATATATTTACATCAAATTAATCATTTGAACATGAGAAGACACCTACCTTAACCAGAAACCTTCTCAAAGTCATCATGAGATGTGAATAATCAGCAAGCTCAGGATACTTTCCAAGCTCAGGCAATCCCAATTCTACGGCAGTCTTTGAAGCTTCGACTCCATGTCCTTTTGGGATGTCACCTAAAGAGATCACACATAGATGTTTTATGATAAAATTTTCTTTAAAATATTATACTTCAAGATATAGGATTATGCGACGCAGAGAGTTAAAAGGTATATTTTTTTTACCTGGATCAATGATACGGGCAAAATTATCCAAAACTCCACGCCTCAGATTCATTGCTGTTAACCCTATTTCTGCTGGCAGAAATAAGACATTGTGGTCAGGTTCCACGTACATGGTAAACGAGCAAATGACGATCGGTTCCTCAATCCAGCCCGGGTTCTCGAAGAATCTATTGACAATCTCTCGATTTTCTTCGATCTGCTGAGTATCTTCGCCAGTGAGACAATACGGGTTGGCAGTTTCAATTGGTTGCTTTTTTGACTCTGGAGATCCCAGCGTTGCTACAGGCCCAATGAACGCCCCCACCGTTTTCTGGGGTGAATTTAATGCTCTTTGTCCAGCGCTTGCGTTCCGCTGAATTGGTGGATAGGCTCTTTGTCCAGCAATTGCGTTCCGCGGAGTTGATGAAGATGCATTTTCCCTTGCACTTCCGTTTCCACAAGTTGAAGATGGTTTTTCCTCATCTCCTCTTTTCTTCATCTGCTCATTGTACAATTTGGCGCGGTCATTAAACGCTCTCTTTTCTGCGTCAGGAAGAGCCTATTTCAGAGAATAAAAAGAAAAATTAATTAAACACTGATACAATTAAATTATGCTTCATTCTGTCTGTATATCATAAAAAAGAACACTTACCGCCCAATCTTCACCGCAAAGGTCAACCAGCTCCTTCAATCCTCCAGAAAGCGTACGACCGGCAGCAAGAAGCTCGGGTCGACGAGCTTCCATGAACACAACGAAGCCATTCTTCTTAGGCATTTTGACCAACTTTTTCGGATTCTTGCGAAACCTCCAAAAGTTCAAAGTCGTGACGGTCACCTGCTTCCTTCAGTCTCAGTTATCACTCGAGTTGGTGTTTGATGCTTAACACTACGAGCACTACTAATGACAAGTTTAAAGGTCAGAACTTCAAAGAAAAATGAAGCAAGGCAAAACCTTCTTTGAAACTGCTTCCTGATGGTATAGGAGAGACTTCAGTCAGAGCCTTTTGGATGAGAAACCTTCCAAGTAGAGCTGTCCCAAGCTAATGATTTCGAAGCCTGCTTGGAACTCCCCTTTTATACGATTTTGAACAGGAAGTCAGAATGAAAAAGAAATGAATAATTTAATTTTCAGAAATTATGTGTTTCCACTACCTCCTCTTCCTGGCACTTCTATACCTTCACCTAATCCAAAATGAGAAATTCAAAATCAAATTTATGTAATTACACAATGTTAATAAGCTTATCCAACATTTTATGTTAAAAACTTTCCACAAATAGAATTGAAATTGAAAATTAATTATCCTACCTTAAAATCTACTTTACAGCTATTGGTAATGAAACAAGTACCTGTTTGAACCGATATTTTCATTGAGAAAACCAAATTATATGAATGCTGGGTTTAGTCCTGTTTTGGTTTGGTTGCTGACTGGAAAAGTGATAAAATTACGTTTGCATTTGCATTGCATGCATTTACACATACGCCACAAAGTATGACCAACCATCATCTCGAGTACTAAACTTCTTCGAGAAAAACGATCGGCCTCGATCCTCTAGAGGTACAAAATTCATAAGCGCGCATTTTGCATTTCCAGGCTATTCAGTTTCGTAATTTGGTCCAAAAACTTGCTTTTTGCATTGCAAGTTGCAAATCAAGTTTAAATTGCATAATGGATCAGTTCATCTTCATAATATCAGCTTCATACCATTCCATTTGCTTCCCATCCATCCAAAGAAGCATTTTTTAGGTTCAAGTTTCAACGTTTGTCAAATCATGAAGCGAAGCGCAGTCGAGTCTAACTAAACCTCAAAATTGGGGCACTTTGAGAAAATCTTAAAACAGCAAGTTTAAAAAATTCTCACAAACGTTGCAGCATCTTTTTCCGGCATGCAATTTAAATCATAGACGAATCATCCTACGTCATATCGAATCTCATACTCAAGCATGTAAATAGAACAATGAATTTACATACGTACATTAAAACGCCTTCAGTTGCTATTATTGAAATTCAATTCCATAATTTTACTTCATTATTCTAAGCTTTTAGCTCACACTCAAAATATTATTTTTCTCTGCTTATTTAGAACTCATTTATACGCAATTTTTGTACATCCCAAAAGTTTAATTTGCCTACAGATTCCAGACATGCGAGAAGAGTCTCATTGTCTGCAAACTGCAACTTTCCATCTTCCACCGAATCAAACATTGCACATGCAGCAAAAAAAAAATTCATCAATATTCAAAAAAAAATACCATTCAATTACTCTAAATTGCAGAGGTACTCCCTATTGCCTATGCATGATAATAATAATTCTAGTCGAATTACTGGAAATTTTTGAATATTATATGTGTGAGTTTTTTTTACATGGCTGGAGTACCGAGGTTGCTGGAGACATGACATAAATCAGAATGCAATACAAAGTTGCTTGTTTTTGTTGGTAGCTGGTAGTGAGCGGGGAGCAGAAAAGTTCCATAAAGCAGCATGTCGGCTGTTGCCCCATCGTGTAGCAAAGTAACCGAGTCATCTGCTCTTATTTGCCTTTTGCGGAGTAAAGCCCATAGCCCATCCAATCCACCCACGACTTTATTGTAGTGAGAACGTCGATAGAAAGGATACAACTTGTATGGCAACTAAAACGGCTGTTGTGCGGAAATAAAAACATCGATTGCGGAAGTACCTTCATCAAAATTGTGTCAACACCTGTGTCAGTTCTCATTAGAGTAGGCCCCCAAACGGGTTGTCTTCATTGATCTCGCCAAAATGATGATAGAGATAATCGAGCTACGCAAAAAACTGCGAAAACTTCGAAAATACCATCTGTTGCTGTGTCTCCTTGGAGTCCTCGCTTCCGCCTACTCTGTCTACATTGAAATCAATTTGGAACAGGACCCCAACTACACGGCCCTGTGTGATATCTCTCCGGGAATCAGTTGCACTGCTGTGTTTGGCTCAGAGTATGTCTGTCCACAGTTTTTGCAAATATTAATCTTGATCTAAATAGATTCTTCAATCGTTTTGTAATGTCTTAATATTGCTATGTTCCTAACTGCAATCCAGTTGTTAAGTGGTATCTTTGGTTAATTCGTCAACATTTAAACTTTAGAAATAACTAAAGCTCTGTGTTTGTCCCTTGTTATCATTTAATTTCAGATGGGGAAAAGGATTCGGCATTATGGGCAAACTTTTTGGGGACAATTCCACATTGAACCAGCCCAATGGCGTGTTTGGAGTGATCTCATATCCAATATTTACATTAACTAGTAAGTCACATTCTACTCATTTGCATAAACTTGAAAACAACGGTGGCGATGTTGGTGTTACTGTATAGTTATGATGAGTGGAGAAAGTGGTGACATTTAACTAAATATTATATTTGTGGAATTGCAGGTCGCTTCGAGTACTTATTCATGGCCAAGGCAACGCTATTCATTGGCATCATTGGTGTCGTGCTTTCCGCATATTTAGCTTACATTTTGATGTATATTTTGAATGATTTGTGTGTTGTATGTATAGCCACCTACATCATTAACTTTCTCTTGCTACTGATTTCCATAATGTATTATCGTTCGATGAAAAGCCTTCTCGCCTTGCAATCCATCAATTCAAGCCCACCAAAGCCGGAAATGGTGAAGAAACGCGTTTGAACAGTTTCAAGCGAACTGCAACTATTCAAATCTCTACAATATATATATGAAAAACCGGTATCTCTCGTAATCTCTCGGAAACGTTCCATGTTGTTTGTCTACTTTGTTTATTACTCTAATTCAGAAATGTATTACTTTACGTATATGGGTAACGAACATGAATCTCATTACTACTAATGAAATAATTAAATAGTATTTATGTTTTCTTACGCAACCTGTATTTCATGTGATCGAAACATGATTAGTCAATGTATTTAATACGTAACTTCAGAGAAATAAAAAAATGTTGTCTATTTGAATTCAAGTACATGAAAACAATGCATTTTTATTTACTTTTTGCCAATAATAGTTGCACTTTTACAAAATTTGAGTGGCGATGAGTTTTCAAGCATAAAAAGTGTATTACCGCATAAGTCGAATTCATCTTACAAACTGGTAAGAATTAAATGTAAATAACTCTTGACAATTAGACGAACGAACAGCTCATTTGCTAGTCAAATCATAAATGGGTAAAAGTTTAGTAAGTATTTTTATATATATTTTAATGACTAGGCCATAAATAAATTACATAGTGTACAACACAATAGCGGGATACACTACCATAAATTTTTGTTTAACTATCATTTATAATAATCATACTAGTTTGCGTGGGACAAGTCCGATCAGTAGAATAATGCGTCTACCTGAGCTGTGTAGTTTGTGGTTTGGGGACGTTAATAAAATGTGGAATAATTATGTCATAATATTATGCTAAATTATAATGATAACCCTGGTGACAATGGGATGACTTTATTAAATTAGTTTTTAAACTAGACTGTAATCAAGAGGTTGTGTATTATTTCATAGTCGTGTTGCTGTAATGTCAGTCGTGCATGTTATTACGCTAATAGGTAGTTAGTAGTTATCAATGTCCACTAGTTATTATTATATTTTCCAAGCTTTTTGCATACAGTCAGCAAAGAGGAGTAGTGCTTACACCAGAAAATAGAGTAATGCAAAGGTTCTAAAAGTAAATCGAATAATGTTTAGAAAAAGGTCATAATGTTTTCAAACTAAAAGTTGTTTTGGGTGATGAAAAAATAGAACAATAAAAAAGTTATTATTTTTTTAGTTCTTATACATAATTGATCCAGATCGGAAATCCAAGCTACATTTGTAAACTCGTCAATTGTCCATAATTGTAGAAAAAATGGAAGCAGAAGTCAATACCTCGAAACGCTAATCACACACAATTCATTTGTACAAAAATAATTATAAGTTATTAAAATACATAATATTATACTGAAAAGCACAAAAGTACCAGTACAAAAATTGACCTGACTTAAAAAACCCCGTTTTAAAAAATTGTATCAACTATTGAGCTTATCCGAAGAATTATAAAACTTAACCTTGGCTATTTTCCTTGGAATTTCCAACTAGACTATTTTTACTGGAGATTTGAAAAGTTTGTTAAAACAAATTTTACGATCTATCAACCGGCTACTTTCTAGCTTCTTTTTTCTACACCGGTCTACTACCCCAGATGGCTCATACATTTTCAACTCCCACATTTTACTAGATATGGCAATGGATGTTAAATGTTACGTTATCTTAATTTCGCGATCATGATGCACTAAAGAGAATAACAATGTTGGTTGTAATTAGCTCTGGTAAGTACAGCATTAAATATTTAACGGTAGAAAATGAAACGTCGACATCACTTAAATAGCTTTCTACGTAAATATGTACATAACTGTTTTTCATAGTAACAACAAATAATACTACTCAGCATGACATGACTTGTGGCATTTCTACCATTAGAGAACTGTTTGTACATAAAGAAACATCAAAGAAATAACAGAAACACACCAATCTAAGGATTTTGTTAAAGTTTCGGGTGAGTAACATTTTGAACAGGTTCAAACGTCGAAAACAAAAATTAATTTAACTGCGATGGTTGTAAGGGTTCATTGTTGCAACGACGTGTCAAGAAAAAATAGAGAATGCCAGCTTGCGCCATTACATCAACTGTCCCAGCTGCAAGAAGGTCTAAGTTGCTGGCTCCTTCATTTTTCGCCCCAGGACGGAGTAACGTAGGTCCAAAAACAGTTGCCAGATTGTGAAGAGACATCTTGTTGTGGTTTTCATGAGAGTTTACACTACATATAGATATTAAAATATGCGAATAAATTTCTGGTTATATAAATCATAATATCACTATTTTAAACATTATAAATCTTACCGAGACATGTGATCTAATAGGAACACGATGATATGTTGATTTAATGGAGGTAATGTTGAGAAAAGTTGAAGAAGTGTTGTTTTTCGCAGCTCTGGATCTTGAATATTGAACGCCTCGAAAAATCGTGGGTAGAACTCATCAGTGAACAAGGCTTCGGGCAGCTCCCTCAAGTATAGTTTCAGTGTTCCAGTTACAGAATGTATATCCACTTCCTTTAAAAGTTGTTCCGCTTCATAAGAATCTGAAACATTTGATAAGGAAATATCTTTTAGGAACCTAGTTCATAAAACTTGACGAGCATATAAGTGTGAACTTGAAGCTTTTTTTATTACTTGTCTCAAATGCTTTCTTTAGTCTGGAGACATCGGATGCAGAACCAGACACTCTGTAAATGCCGACTTCATTTATACCCCGTCTTTCTGCTTCACGAACACAGCTGGTGAGGATGAACGGAATCTGGCGTTTTTCTCGTCTAAAAGTTTTTAAAAAATGGAAAATTGTCATTGTAGCAGAATATATTTCAAACAAGTTATTAAAAGGATATGGGATACTTATGGCTCTACTTACTTGCAAACCTGCGTGATCTTGGCACCAAACAAACCAGACGGTTTAGCAGTGGGTACTCGTCTTATGGTCATTTCAGATGGGATAAACCGTGTCTGTATAGTAAGCACGTAGTCTTGTAATTCTATTTTCCTTTCGCTTGTTGTAGATGTCATCCAACTCCGATTCAACTAAATTATAAAAATAAATTCGATTTATTATATTGAGGGAAATTATTTCCAACATTCAGGCAAAATTTAAGTACACACCTCGATAGTTGTTTTCGCCCTTATCAGAGTTCCCTGCCTCGGGTGATCCTCATATAGCAAAATTCTAAGATTTTGAGCACCCTCCAACTCGATGACAAAGTCTTGATTCCAATTCGGGTTGGTACTTTCACAAATCATTTTGGTCTTCGCTTTCCTAAAAAAGTGTCCGTATGAATCCACCTCTACACATATGTACAAATCTGTAAGGAAAATAGTAAAAATATTAGGAACGTTAACATCTTTTAAAATCTGTCCATCTCCGAAAATTCAAAGCAGCAAATACAGAAGCATTGTTTTCATGTAAAGCTCCATGTCTCTTACCTGCTGGACGAAGAATGCCTTTCAATTGGCATATTAGTACATAAAAATCGCCAACAAGAAGATTTTCATCCCGCCCAGTTCTCAACAAGTAGGATCCCATGTTGGTTTTCAAGTGTTTTCTGCATGATGTTAGCCAAGATTGTAACTCGTGCATACTTAGCTGTGTCCCAGAACTGGATTGACTGGCCTATATAAACAGCAATTTATAACAATCAGTTAAAGCATGCATTGTGCCTGTTGTTTCAAGGCTGTCATGTCAAAAGTTTTTATTCTCCTTACCTTCAGAGCATCAATGGCGTCCACCCACTGGCTACGTTCGTATTCTGAAGAAAGGAAAAATGTGTACGCTCTACCATTACCCGACTTGACTTTAAACACGAGGTTTGGAGACGCCAAAACAAGTTGGGCTTCCAGCTCTGCTAGCTTTTTCCTCTGCTTTTCCGCTTTTGCTTTCTGTAGTAATAATACAATGTCGATTAGAATTACAACTTGAAGACGAGAATTTGAAGAGAAATTCTTAAATGCTTTTGAAGTTTAATTATTACCTTTGGATCATCTCGACTAGTTTGACGCTTGATTTGGTCTCTTACAGTTGATGCTTGAGAACGCAAAGCGACCAGGTTAATTGTGGTAGATTCCCTTGGCTCAGAGCATTCTTCGACAACCATACAATCCATTACAGGTATGTACCACTTGAGTTCAAACGTAAATTTCTCATTTCTCCCGGAAGCCTGCAAGTAATTGTAAAACAGTTAATTAGCGCCAATAATGCAAAAACTGAAGATTACCTTACTGTTTTAATTCTACTAGAAACACAATCCAAATAGTTGCTTACTTTATATTTAGCACAGACTAGAACATCATTAAAGAGAAAGAGATGTCGCAGCTTTCGATGACCCTCAGAGAGCTCCACAATGAAGGAATTCTTGACGAGATGTCTAGGACTGCGATCTTGCCCCTGTGAAACAAAGATTTATATATAGCATAACAACATCATTTTCTCATATCGATATTTTATAAGTTGGTAATACGAAGTCGCATTAATTTTTACCTGATAGAGTTGTTCAGGTTGAACCATTTTAAAATCGCTCAAAAATGACTGAAATTCTCTGAGAGCTGACTTCAAATACTTGTAATCTTGATGACTTTCGGGTAAAAATTTTAAAAGATCCTGAAAAAATACCAGAAAATGTTTGTGGTGATTTCAAATGCACTGAAATCTTATGAATTCGTTCAGAAAGATGACTGTACCTGTATAATTTCTATATTTTTCTGCAATCTAGAGACTGGGCTATACAGCAACGTTTCCAGGGAAACTGCTTGGTTTTTATTAAGAGATCTCAACCGGATGCTTCGTGTAATTTCCGCAAAATCAGCATTAGTTTGGCCACACTTTCTGACGGTATCTACTGCTCGGGAATAGTTTTGAAGAAATGCACCATAAACGTCTATTTCCTTAGCCTAAAAAAGAAACAAGGTGTCAATTCCATTATTTCAATTTAATGTTAAGGTTTACTGGAAATCCGTATCACGTTTAAATACGTTAACATTAAGTGTGAAAGTTTACCAAGGTTTCAAAATGCTTTCCAACAGAAGTCTTTGAGCTTCTTTGTTGCAAACCGGCGAGAAACTTTTGATGAATGGTAAAAAGCTCAGGAATTTTGTAAAATATGATATTGAATTCATCCGTGGACAGGACTGGTTTAGAGGTTGCTAGAGTGGCTTTTAGTGCTTTCATATACTGCAACATGACATTCAACACTTCCACATAACCGCTCTCACTTTCCGCAATATTGGAAACCATTGCTCGAAACATTGCAAATTTCTCTTGGTCTGCGACGCTCATAGTTGGAGTGTCTCCATGAGGATCTCTTCCAAGGGAACTGTTTTTGGATGCATTTCCAAAGGCGGATGAGTCGACAGAACTGCCGTAGACACCTACAACACAGCAACATAAAATGTATTACTACTTGAACTACTGGTTCCAGTGTTCACTTGATTGAAATTCATTATAAACAGGAAATAATTCACACCTGAATCTATGTCAAACATTTCAACAGGTCCATCAATCCCGTCTCCATCTGCTCCATCGGCTGCTTCACCGTCCTGGTCAAAAGATATGGCGCGAAGAAGTACTGGCTCGTCATCTTCTGATTCACCAGAAGCTCTGGAGTCCTTCCGTTTGGATTTCCTACATTATATAAAAACCATAATATACAAATTATTTCAAATTTAGTAATTGTTACAATACTCATTTCTAGACATTTTTGGACCGACGTTGGCAGTAGTAGTGAAACACGGACAAACAAAGACTGACAGTAACAAAATGTTTTAAAGGCAAAAATATTAAACGTTATAATACTGCCAAATATTTATAAAAAAAACTTGAAATCATTCACCGATATGAAATTAACTTGATAAAACAACTGGTGAGGTTAGAGTCATTGTCAGCAATGTAATACACATATGAAAACAGCATGATAGTGGTGTGAACACGTCACGTCAACTTAATTGTAACATAAAAGTTTAAAACAGTTACAAACGATGAAAAGGGAATAAATACGAGTGACATCACATTTGTATATGTAACTGTTAGGGTTCTCGAGAAGCAAATGGCAAAAACAAAATTATACGAACCGTCGATTTAAAAAAAAAGATTTCCTGCACTGTCAACTGTGAATTCAGGATATTTACAATAATGTAATTTTCGAAAATATTGAATCATCATTAATATTTATATTGTCAAAAAAAACAACAACATAGGTAAATAAGTAAATAAACAGGCATATGACAAAAACGTAATTTTGTTTACATACCCCAAAAAGTAATCAATGTTGACGTAATTTGAGGAAGCTTTCCCAGACTCGCCATGACTGTCCTGAGGTAATGGACTTCCAGTGATCCCATCAGTATCAGATGTTGTTCCGGAACTCGTAGTTGTTGTTATGCTGTGACCCGAAATAACTGATGTTTGAGACTTGATAGTAGCCGCTGCGTCATTGCTTATCGGTGTGTTCGCATAGTCATTTTCTCGCTTTCTTTCTGTCTTTGACAGGGAATTGTTTGCTGAAGAACTGGGTTGCTGCTTCTGTTGGTTCTCGTCTTCAACAAGGACAACATAATCATCATCCTGGTCAGGGGCCACGGTGTCATACATTGGCTCATTGTCTGTGTCAATCGCCTCTCTCTCGCTTTTCTCGCTCGTTTTGCTTTCCATAGTACTCGTTTTCGAGCCTTTGTTCCTATCCAAGCTATTATTCACATGTTCTGGTGACTCGGTCGGAGGACAATCATAAATCTGATCAGTGACCCCCTCATATTCCACATCAAGTGGGTCAATATAATCGGCTATAACCGCATCATGTGCGGTGCAGTACAAAGGATCCTGAATTTTCTTGCGGAAGGACCTCTTCGGAGTTAACTGTTCATTATTACTGCTCGCTTTCAGGGGAACGGCAGGGGCGCGACCAGATTCCATTTTAGATACCAAATCGAACACTTTAGATCTCACATTGTTTTGCGGCTTCTCACTAGAATTCGAATTTGAGCTAGTTGTTTGAGATGAGGATTTAGGAGACACATGATTATTTGAAATGTCTTGCTGCGATGTGGTAAGCAGCGACGAGGAACTATTTTTCCTATGATTTTTATTCGGGTCTTTCTCTTCCTGTTGGTTATTTGAAGGGGGAGGTAAAGGCATTTTACTCCCTTCAAACTTTTTGGCAGGAGCCTTCCTTGGGAAAATGTTCAAGTTGTTAGCTGCGCAATCTTTGGATGAGGAGGTGGAGGACATGGTGCTGTTACTACTGTGACTATTGCTATCATTATTGTTTCCGTTGGTGGCGGTTCCATTGTTTGTAACGCCAGCAGTGCTTTTCGAATCGAATACCACTGGTCGATCAGGCTTTCCATCTGCGGCAGCATCCTTTGCGTTAGATTTCGAGGAGATCTCATTTTTCTCAAAAATATTTCTTCGCTCCTCCCCACTAGCAGGTGGTTGAGATACAGGCCTGCCACCTCCTACAGAAGAGCTAGATGATTCAGGACGCTTAAAAATTTTCGGAGGGGGTCTTGGAGGCACCTTCTTGAGTCTTTTCATTTGCTCATTACTATTCCCATTTGACTTGGACTGAGCAAGAGCTGCAGCCTTTTCCTTTTCGAATCCATTTACCTCAATTACCGTTACAAAATGATCTTTGGAGTCATCCGTGTTATCCTCCCCACTAGCATCATCTTCCGTACCGCCACGGAGATCTGTCGAGAGAGAGTCATCCGAAGTTTTAATATTTCCCAGATCGTCCGCCACTCCAACAGAATCTAGACTATGTGTTGATCGATCTTTCTGAATACACTGTTCTCCATTCGAACCCAAACCCTTCTCGAGTCCATCTCCCCCTTCTGCAGGCAAAAGAGCATTATCACCGGAAAAGTGGGACCTCCGCTCGACAGTATTCTTAATCACGTCTGCAATATCCTTTTCCTGATTTTCCACATTTCCGCCCCTTTTGCCAACCCCATCTCCAGCACTTGACTCCTTCTTCCGCTTCTCTACTTCTTCTAGTAAGCTTTCAAGAAATTGTACATACACCTCCTCCTGTTTTAGCTCGTTTTGTAGCTCTTGAACACGCTTTTTATGTTTGGCCAAGTTATTTTTTACATCTTCCTCCCAAGCTGGGGGGAGCTCACTCCCGGGAAACTTTTGCACCCACACTTTATTGAAATCACTAATTGCACTCATCTTTCAGTCCGTATATATCCTTTCAAATCTTCATGTAGATCTCTGGGTGGAAATGACACTCGCAAGTGTCAACTGGATGATAGACTGTTTGTATGAATGTCAATTCTGAAATGAGAGAAATAAAAAACATGCATTTTAACTAGAGTACTGACCACAGTTCATAATATGTGTACCGTAGCAATAGGAAATTATTTCCGACAAGCAGTTGACTGAATTGTGGTTTGTGTGGTGTGATTTTTTCGCATACATGAGTAATGAAGTGCAAGTGCGAGCATTGGTATAGACTCCATGTATTGAACGATGTATGCAGATACGCACATTGTGTAAATGTATAGCATAATTACCCAAGATCATGATGATTCATCGATCACGAATCACGATCGCAAGTGAACGATGAAATCACTCATTGTGTTTTGTGCTGAAAGGACACTTTTTTTATCTCTTTGTCGCAATATGTAAGTCATAAGATTCTACAAAATTGAATACCATTTTTGGAAATGGAAAATGTGGCTACGACTTTTGGCTAACTTTTAGTTTATCTGCGGAAGTCGGCGAACATAAGATCATGACGCATATTTATGCTTGGACGAGCACTTCTTTTTCAGTGAAATTGGTTAAGACTAAGAAATCATTCAATAGTTTTACGGAGTAATGCATTAAGTTTATAATCTTTGCGGGGTACTAGTACATTTTCAAGTGATGATTCTATCTTTGGAGCTTGTAAAATCATGATGTGTCATGTGTCCAACTAAATTAAAAAATCGTTCATGCTTTATCTCTAATTTGATTTTTTCTCAGGGTTCGCAAACAGATAACGATTCGAATTTAAAGAAGTTTGAGAGTAAAGATGAGGAACTTTTAATATGACAAACAAACGTTTCAATAATGCTTCGTAAATATGGAACAAGTCACTCCCTATTATTTACTAGAGTAGCATTAAAACTTCTGCGGAAGTACCTGAATCCATACGAATTCGGGTAATACTTACGTTTACGTATCAATTTTTTAGTTTATCAATTGAGCATAAGACAATTTACATGTCAATGCAAAATATCTGTCATAAGTCATAACAATGACTCACTGTTACTATGTGGAAAACTACAATATTATGCATACATGCATGCTAAACGTTTATGTAACGACAAACTTGTAAACAATTTCCACGGACACATTATTCTGATCGGATAACTCCCTACGATTCGGTGGGGTTTGGTTACAATTATTACAATAGCTTAAAGACTAACGGAAAACATGTCTATGTGACAAGGAAATCAATGGACAACGACGTAAAGGTTGTTTTAAATATATTCTCAGGGATCACATTATCACATGAAGTTTTAATACTGAAGCCGGAAAAATTTGACATGCGCATTGCGTATAATTTATTTTAGAGTTATTTTTAATTTTTAAAGATTCAGCATGCATAGCATACCTGTAGATTGTAGGGAATAATTAATATTGAACAGAAAGAGAGTGTACCGAGCCGTATATTATGTACTTCCTTTAAATACAGTAGCCCAAAAATACATACCTAGAGTCGCTAGATTTACCACTGCGTAATAGTGTTTAGTTTAGAACTTTGAGTAGTAGGCAACTGGGCAGTTAAACTACTGTAAAAAATGGTTGATTGCTGATTAACGAGCCAAAACTTGTGGATTAAATAGTGCATGTTATGTTATACAAAATGCTGGTGTTATGCTAAGCGTCGACATTTTCGTTTAAAGACTATAGCCAAAACAAGATTTAAAAAAGAGTGATGCATACGCAAAATCTTCGTTGTCTGTCTAACATTTTGGCATGCTACTACAGAGATAGTAGCATTTATAATCAACTGTTTTTATGATTCTCATACAATATGAGTGAGTTTAATAGCATATTATTTCAAACCTGATGATTAATTGCACTTTATTATGTGCCTATGTGGATGATATGAGAATATGAAAGCGTTTCTTCAAATTAATTACAGCTACTCATCATTCATTACTACTATTTCACTGGCATTTTTTGCATTGCCACATGTTCGATATACCTGCAAACCTCATAATATATAGAAACATTGTTGCATAATATTATGAATAATAAAAATCATAAGCTTATCATA
The DNA here is from genome assembly GCA_034700685.1 of Willowsia buskii. Classification (NCBI taxonomy): domain Eukaryota; kingdom Metazoa; phylum Arthropoda; class Collembola; order Entomobryomorpha; family Entomobryidae; genus Willowsia; species Willowsia buskii. Next base: position 35,752 of record JAQIXW010000253.1, read on the forward strand.
AACAACGGTCAAATGCTCTCCAAAAGAGGATTTTAAGGAAATATGGCCAAAAATGAAATGTTGATTTCTTTTTCATCCCAACTAAAGCCTAAGCAACTACATTCATATTTTTGTAATCTTTCACTTTCGTGGTTAGTAAAGATGAAGAGTTACAATAAGATAATCAATCCATCTAATAAAACACGAGTTAAAATTAACATATCGCACCGCTTTACATGTGTATTTTTAGGTGTTCTCTCTGACGTGACGTGGCCCCTCTCTTTCAATAGTCTCCATATCTCAGTATATGTGTGCAACGACGAAAAACGCAGTGCAAACAATATGCTAGCGAGATATCGTTTTGAGATAATAACAATAAAACGAAAAATTAAACCATGGCGTCACACTTTTTTGCTGTAGTAAAAAGTAAGAGTTTTCTATTTTTCTTGGTAATCTTTGTCTGTCCGACTTGCATGTAAAGTGCTTAAACTTAAACTATAACTGCAAAGTTTATATGTATATATTATACTGTAATCCAATACAATAAGTGTATAAATTAGAAGTCAGAGTCAGAAGTAGGTATCATGAGAAAGGACACGCAAGAGAATGTTAACTTTTTTTAAAGAAAAAAAAGAGGAACAAAACATTAGGCATGGTGGTGACCATATTTTGTGCATGAGAGCACATCTCTCGTTGTGAAAGAAGCGATAAAAATAAAGTTTAACAAAGGAGATAAAACAGTAGGACACATACACAAAGGAAGAAAACAGTGGTAAAGTTAATATGCCTAACACAAACACAGTATATTTATGTACTGCGCTGCCTTCATATTTGTTTAAAAGTGTATGTAACAATAGGTAGTATTGAGTGTCTACATGAGTGTTTTTTGTTTTTTGTATTGTAACTTTATAAATTTTTATCTCTGAAAACATTTATGGTGTAATTTTTATAGCTAGAGCTGTAATACTTCATGAACTGCTATCTTAACATCTCTTCTGCCTCTTCTCTTTTTGCCTTCGAGTAAATACCGCAAGATCACTACTACTGCGTTTTCATCAAACTATATACCCGTGCAGTACTCAGAGGCACGAATATTAAATAATAATATGATGTATTAAAAGTGACGGTCATATTAGTCTTATAGCCACACATCGACAAAATCGCATTCCCACAGTTTGTTACTTGCAAATTGACTTTTGTCAATGCGTTGTGGAAGTTGAACCTTCCTGGGAAACTATTCATGTAACCGATTCAAAACGCAAATCGCAGACGTGCTAAGCTGCTACACTGGACAAAAACCTGACAACAGGACATAAGGAACTTGCGACCATTGTGAAGCGAGATTTTGCAAAACATGCTTTGATTAGGCAAT